>MJGA01000035.1:0-249581 GCA_001910725.1 Phanerodontia chrysosporium
GTTGACAGACCGCATTTGCCATGTAGATATTGTACACTGGGAGATTACTAACACAGTCGGTGAGTTGTTTCGCGTGACTTTCTTTTGGGGACACATTTACACACAGGAGCAGGTAGCCCGCCAACTGTTAAAAATCCAGTAAGCACCATGTATATGAATGTGGGAAACACCTGGCTCTGGGGGCCATGTATGAGATTGGCAAGCTGTCCAGGAACATAGGTCTGATCCAAGGACGTCCTCTGCTGTGGTCACGAAGCAGCAAGGTTGCAAGACCGGAGCGACAAGATGCAATTGTCTTCGCGGTGCCTGCGAGATATGGAGGGACGATAGGATGTCGTATACACACTGCTTGAAGACATGGCTCCTGCAATTGGTTGTACACGACCCACGGGACGCGCCGTGGACGTTCAGCTGGGGATAGGAGCAATGCGTGAGACATGATAGAAGTTGCACAGCGTGTAGCGTACTTACGCTTCCACATTGCCGACGCATGGCGACTGGCATCCTAGGGACGGCGGACATGAGTTTCGGGATACGGTACGGCTCTGATCCCTGAGCGAGGCGCACCCGGTGGAAGACCCTCGCTGTGCTCGTGTGCGGTTCGCGGCTATCAGAAGAAGTATCTCGAGAGGCAAATGTCTCATTCCTAGACCGAGGCTGCTCGTCGTCGTGAACGTTGAGGACTGTCCGGGTTGGACGGGTATGCGCTTGCCGCAAAGGCGTGAGAAAGCACTGCTATGTCGGTCGAGGCAGTCGAGCAAGGCGCGTTCCCCACCTGTCTCTCCTGCCCACCACCAAAGTCACCGAATATAAGGTCTGAAGATGAGTGCTCGGGGTGAGTTATACTCGTCGTTGCTAGTATATGGAGGCTGCCAATGCTATCAAGCCCAAAGTTGATATCAGGCGGATATGTCATCTCGGGCGCCGCTGTGGATGTTGCGCGTTGCATTGTTGCTCAACACCTTCTGTCAGGAACTCACAGCTTTCTGTTGTAGTATTGTCTCGCTCCGGAAACCTGCTTTCCGATCCGAGCAGTGTTGCTGCAATGTCGGGTAACCGGTTTCGACTCGAGAGGTAGAGGCTCTCGCAAACCGTGTCGGTTGCCCACGGTCCGAGGAAGGTATGAGGCAACTCTGGCCGGTTTGCGTGTTATTTTCCTGGTTTCCCTCACAAAAACACTGCTGGTCAAGTCCAACGCTATCAGCTACGATGGCTTCTGCCGCGGCGATCCCGTCGAAGACTCGAAGTCGACCAGACTTTCTGGTAGCAGTACGCTGCATCGCTGACGTCGTCGCTTCTGGTTTCTCCGCTGAACTCCAAGCGGCTCGTCGCGTCGCTCGGTGTCCAGCCGAGAAGCCTCTGTGACGTCGTACCTTGATCTGCGGCTGCACTTATACTCTCAACCCTTGTACAAGATACAGTCAAGGTACGATGAACTGTGACTTTCGTTACATATATGTCGCTAATCCTAGACATGTCCTGCTTGATAGTTCCGGGATGGCACGGTGTGCGAAAGTGTTCCTGGCCGTGGGAAGAACCGTGTGAAAGCGGGGTATACAGGAAGGAACACTGTCTCTATAGTGTACCCTAAGGGCGACCCTTAACATATGCGGCTGCGCCACGACGATCCGGCCGCCTTCTGGGGATCAAATTCGCAAGAACTTACATTATTTGCTCAAACCTCGTACCTCAGTGTCCACTACTCCCCGCATAGATGCCAAGTGGGGTTTCCACTGGTCGTATATCCGCAAGACCTACCGTACGCAGCACTCATCGCCTTTATCATTTGATACGCGACACGCTGCCTTTGGCTACCTTCCTGACTGGTTAATCCGCAGATGCTTCTATATTAACAACTTCGATAAGTCCTCGACCCGACTCGCCGAACGAAACATGCGACTTCGTCATCCTTACTATGCCACAGACCGTATGCGACCCACGCCCTGCCCGCATGCGCACGTATCTGAATCGCTATCGCCCTCCGGAACGTGTACTCGCTCCTCGAGAGCATCCGGAGGCTTCCTCGCCCCGCGACATTTCACCGCTGCTTCGCTTCTAATCATGCCGAGCATTTGTCGCGGACCATTTAGCTGCGCGGCGACCCATCTTCGCTCCTCTACCCGTCCTTTCTCGTCTCCCTACTTCTGAACCTTCGCCATGGGTGGACCAGCTGCCATCACTGCGAGCGGTGGACAACAGGGCTTCGCCCACCTCGTCGATCCTCGGCCATGGTGGAGGAACAGTCGGTTGATCGTGCTGAACGGTTGGATCGCCCTACTGTGCGTCGTACTGTCGCTTTGCGGAGACAATGTATTGATCTCCAACGGTCAAACAGGCTCATCACCTCAACAACTAACGGCTATGATGGTACGTGCTCCGGCAATGTTGCCCAAGGCTCCTGCTCAAGTTGTGATCACAGGTAGCATGATGAGTAAGCCTATCGCAGCTCAGAGGTTGCATCATCCCGTTGAACCCGATATCAGATGGTCTCCAGTCTCTTGACCAGTGGCGGACCGCTTTCCATAACCCAACACCAGGCATGGTAAGTAGCTCTCTTACAACGACAACGCTACCTATTTACACTTCCCTTCGCATAGCTTGGCCTCCTCAACGCCATCCAGAACATCGGATGCCTGGCAGCATACCCGTTCGCGCCATACGTCTCAGACGGCTTTGGCCGACGGACAGCAGTTGCGCTCGGCGCCTTCCTCATGTGCGCCGCGACCGTCTTGCAGACTGCATCGCAGTCCGTCGGCATGTTCATCGGGGCAAGGTGCGACGTCGCCCGCTGCTGCTCCCCGCATCGCAGATTGCTGACCGTGCGCGGGTAGATTCATGATCGGGTTCGGCCTCACCTTCGCGGCGTCCGCAGCCCCCGTGCTCGTCACTGAACTGGCGTACCCGTCGCAACGTGCGCCCGTCACGTCGCTGTACAATACGCTTTGGTACGTCCCGAGCTGCTTCGCCTTGCACCTAACAATCGCTAATTGAGTTGATGTACAGGTTCCTGGGAAGTATTGTGTAAGTGCTCTGTTATCTCCGTTGACGATCGGCTGTTCATCCAATCGCAATGAAGTGCTGCCTGGACGGTGAGCGCCTGAAACCTTTTTCGAGCCCAGGCTCCGGCTGATGCTGGGCGTCCCTGCAGACGTTCGGAACCTTCCACATCCCGGACAGTTGGTCGTGGAGGATACCATCGGCGCTGCAGGCACTTCCCTCGGTGCTGCAGGTTTGCTTGATCTGGTTTGTCCCCGAGTCGCCGCGTTGGCTGTGCTCGAAGGGCAGGTGCGCACCTTTGGCCCAGATGTCCCAGCACGCACTCACGGCCCGGCAGGGAGGAAGAGGCCCTCCGGATCCTCGCGTACTACCACGGAAACGGCGATCCGTGCGTGCTTCTTCTGCGCTCCCACGCGCACATGCTCACCCACTTCGCGCAGGCACCACCCGCTCGTAGAGTACGAGTTCGAGGAGATCCGCACGGCCATTGCACTCGACCGTGAAGCTGCCTCCGTCGGTTGGCTTACGCTCTTCAAGACACCCGGAAACCGCCGCCGTCTACGCGTCATGATTGCGATTGCCTTCTTCTCGCAGTGGTCCGGAAACAATCTCATGTATGTACCTCACGCTATCTCCGAAAGGGTGGACGCTGATTATGTGCCGTCTACAGCTCGTACTGTATGTAGCAAGTAGTATACCCTGTGGCATTCGCTGACCCCGTCGCTTGGCCCTGCAGATCTCAACAAGACCCTGACGGCTATCGGCAGTAAGTAGACTGTCGCTAATATCTGGAATCACCCGACTCACAAGCATATAGTCACCAGTTCGACTACACAGCTGCTCATTGTGCGCGACAATCTGGACTTGTCGGTGATCGTGTCACTCACGAGACTCATAGAATGGCTTGTTGAACATCTTCAACTGGTTCGTCGCCATGGGCGGTGGTCTTCTCTGCGACAAGGTCGGGCGGCGTCCGTTGTTCCTCATCTCTACAGTCGGTTCGTACTCCAGGTCGCTCCACCATCTCGTTGTTTACTGACTAGTCTCCAGGCATGTTCGTTTTCTACGTTCTGCAGACCGCCTGCTTCGGCCTGTACTCGGAGACGGGCAACCTCGCTGCAGCGCATACATTCATCGCGATGATCTGTACGTTTTCTACTCCGGTCATTACATACGCTTCTGACAGATTCCACCCCTTTCTCAGTCTTGTTCTACGCTTTCTGTAAGTTCTTACCTATCGTGTGTATCTGAAAACTGTTGACGGTGGGATTTCTAGACGATGTACGCACCAGTCTGCGGTCAAAACTATGAAATACTGACGCAGCTTGGGACAGATCGCATACACGCCCCTCATCGTGCTGTACAACGTCGAGATTCTGCCGTTCTCCATCCGTCAAAAAGGCTTCACCCTGTATAGCTTTGCCCTCACGCTCTCCCTGATTTTCAACCAGTATGTCTCTCACAGGAGCTTCCTGTCACGGTTTCTGACTTTTTACGCAGATATGTCAACCCTATCGCACTCGATGCGTAAGCATTCCATGTTCGCCATGCGAAGCTGTGCTAACGTGCCAATTCTAGCATTGGTTGGAAGTACTACGTAAGTGCCGGCCCGCTACGTTACCGGTCTTTGCTTTCTGACACATTCTCGAAAGATCGTATACGACTGCTGGCTTCTCTTCGAGATTGTATTCATTTATCTCTACCTCGTGGAGACTAAGAACGTAAGCAATCTTCCTTCGCTATGTGTTACTCGGGCTCATCACACCTCGCACTAGCGCACCCTCGAAGAGACCGCTGCGTGAGTCCCTCGCATTCCGTGCGATGACAAATTTTGACCTTGCTGCAGGATCTTCGACGGCGAAGAAGCTGTCGCGAAGCTCGCCGACGACGCTGCGCGTGAGGCCGGTATCTCTGATTCGCGGTCGGACAGAGACAAGTCCTCCGACGCTGGACAGATTGAGGAGATAAAGATCTGAAGCATATACGCGGACATCCGTCTCTTGCATTGGCTTCCCAGTGATCCGATACAGAACATACGTCTCATTGAATTATTCTCAAGAGTCCCATTTTGCATGCATGCATGTATAGTACACTACGTCTGGAACCACAGAAACTCCTCGAAATACTTGCTATTGAGATGGAGAGTCAAAGGCATGCCGAGAGCACTGCATTCCTCCCGAATCGATGGACGAACACCGACAGGAAGACATCGTCGTAACGAGAATAGTGTAGCGATGGCGATGAGCTCGTCAAGTAATGTCACACGAAGAAACTGGACTTGTGCTAATATCGCGAATCATCTGCCGCCAGGGCATATGACGGAGTGGCGCTGCTTCGTTGCAGTGCTTACATTGTCTGCAGCAGGCATGGCAGATGGGGCGGACGGATGTCGGCCACGCCCACCTGTGGTAGTACTTCGCGACTCGATTAGGCCCTGGGAGGTGTAGGCGCAGAGGACTGCACTCGGTCCGGGGGTGAATCTCGGCCTCTGGGTCCCACGATAGGTTTTACAGTTGGTGGAGCCGGAGATGAAAGGGAAGGACCAATAAAGGGGTGTGGCAGAGGTGAGGGCTGAGGAATTCCTGTCCGTAAGGCAGTCTGATCCAGCTGCCAGGACGCCATAGGATGGAGGAGCCCATCTAGCACAGGCAAACGTATTGGGGAGGGACCGCGTTCAGGTGAACAGTGAGCGAGCGTCAGGAGTTCCAATGTTATGCGGTCTGCTACGGCGGGGTTACCCCGGGGTCCTGTACCGAACCCCCGGTCACCACTGTGACACATTGCTAAGCGACAGGATATACTTCCTTGCTTGACTTCTCTGATATTGCAGAAACCCCACCGTTGGCAAATATCGACCGACTCATGCGTGGAATGAACGTCTCCGCGTGTTCGGAGCATGTATAGCGATAGCACCGTGAACTTGATCTGCTCATGTACGGCTCGTCGGCTGCACGGTGAGGGGTATCCAGGGTCTTCTGTTCTGCACCTCTTGGACTACTCGCGTCCGGGCTTCAACATAGCTTCATTGCTACGATACTGGTGAGCCACCCGGCGATATAATTCTACTGAACTACTGAACGTTCCAACGTACTGTTAGCGACGGGGTATATTGCGGGGTCCTTCCCACGAACCCCCGATCACCCCACACAACGACCATGGCCCGAGGACAAGGGGTGGCTCCCTCACAAACCACAACCACTCTAGTGGGGCAACGAATCTTGTTGTTACTCTATACACGTTGTTTCTCCCTAGGCCTCAATGCCACCTCTACACTCGGACGTCGACAAGGCTATCGTGCAAGCACAGGAGGATGTCGCCCGAATGGAAGAGCACCTCCGCTCATTGAAGACTTACAAGAACACTCTCACTTGTGTCGGCCGTCTTCCTGACGAAACGTTACTCTATATTATCTCAATCGTCAAGGACCTTTGTCGCCCGCTGAACTCCTGGATTCACCTGACCCACGTGTGCTCGCGATGGCGCGCTGTGGCCCTACGGTACCCGCTGCTCTGGACTAACATCGACTGTTGGACGGGTCCGAGACGAGAGGCATGTCTTCTTACATTCCTCGAGAGGTCCGCGAAAAGCCCTATCGAGCTCAGAACGCATTGCGGGCCGTATTGCAACATCTGGAAGGCTGTTTTCCTGGAGAACTTGCACCGCTGGAGAAGATTGGTCAAGTTCTACATTACAAACGATGTGGTACAGGCACTTCAGCAGCACAGCGTGCAGCCGGTGGCTCTACCTGCTCTACAGTCAGCAGACTTCACGTTCCACCTATGGTACAGCGATCTGGGCGCAGCCACTTACTATCTGGACCTCGATCTCCCACGGCTTACGACGCTTCGCTGTAGCATGTCACTGTGGCCCGCTATGCAAACCTGGCTGAAACCTGGTCTTGTCCATCTGACAGTCTACGCTATTGGCCCCCCGTACTCTTACCAAGCTTCGGTCTCGGAATGGATCGCTGTCCTGCAACTGATGCCTTCTCTCGAGTCCTTGGATCTGTCCAACGTGTTCGAGGACATGGACCTGGAAGACGGGGCATTTGACCATCCCGCGAGCGAGCGAATTTATCTTCCGCGGCTCAGACGTGCATGCGTGCGTGTTGCAGGGGACGAGGCCCTGAACGCAGCCACATACCTGGTCCATCACCTCGAGGCATGGCCATCATCGATAGATATCACCATGAATGGCCACCCGTCCGGCATGACTGAAGAGGCCTCGCAGTACGCCCCTATTCTGCGCAGCTACAAGCGATTCTTCACCACCGCCGTACGGCAAGCAAGCAGCGCGTTTGAGCGACAGCAACCAACAGAGACGGTCGACGCTTGGATAGAGTGGGACTGGGATACGTTCCAGGTGATACTCCACCCCAGCAAGTCGGACTCGGTCGACGCACTCTTACTTGCGTCCGTCGATCTTCCAAACGAGCGGCAGCTGCGGCCCGTAGTGGCGGACCTCGCCGCGCACATCCTCGCCACATGCCCGGCGTACTGCGCGGTCGCGTCCCTGCGGCTGGACTGCTGCCCGTCTCCGGGGGCCTGGGCGCACCTCACGGCCGCGCGGCTGCGGTCGCTCGACATCCCGCGCGCCGCGTTCGCGGCGTTCCTACAGGCCCTCGAGGACGCCCACGCGGTGTTCATGCCGCAGCTCGCGGTGCTCACCGTCAGCAGCTTCCCCGAGGACGCACGCCTGCCGCCGCCCCGCCTGGACCAGAAGGTCGGCCGCGTCCGACGCCCGCTGCTGCAGCGCCTCGCAGACGTTGTCCTCCGCCGGGAGAAGCTAGGGATGGGTCCCCGAGTGGTGCATCTTCATGGGGGGATTCATGGACCGAGGGATGATGTTGGCACGGCGTCAGGAGCCGCAGAAGTGGACGACGACGACGACTATGGGCTGTCACTCTTGTTTGGATAATCATCACCTCTCTGTAATTGAACACAGCTTGATGTATGCAATCAAGGGATTGCACAGACCTATGCGGGGCTGCGGTGACCTCACGTCTGCAGGGATGGACAGAATCGGAGTATGGCGTGCTGCGAAGGCGATCCGTGAGAGAAAGAAATATGTACCAACTCGTGCAACTGACCACTGTCCTACAACTCCTCTTGGCTCTCGACGACCACCTCATTCAGCTTCTCCGCCAAAACTACGCACTGGATCTCGTACCCCGCCCTCTTCCGGCTCTCCACCATCCTCGCCGTCTGCCTCGTCAGCTCATGCACGTCCTCCTCGAACATCTCTTCCTCGTCCGCACTCGCGCTACCGGCCTCGTGCGGGCTCCAGCACGTGCCAAGCAGGCGCAGCACGCCGAGGCGCGGGAACAGCGGCGTGCGGTCCGCCGCCGTGCGCGCGGACGGCGGCTGGAGCATGCGCACGAACGCGGCCGCGGCGCGGAGGTCCCCGCCGACGCAGAGCACGCGCACGTCGCGCAGCGCGGCGAGGCACGCGCGCAGCGCCGCGCGCGGGAGGTCCGTGCGCGCGCACACGCACACGCGCGGCATGCCCGGTGTGCCCGCGAGCGGCGCGAGCCGCAGCGCGAGCGCGCCCGCGCGCGCCGGGACGTCCGCCTGCAGGTCGTCGAGCGCGCACCCGCGCGTGAGCGGCGCGAGCGCGGCGAGCAGCGCGCGCAGGTGGCCCGGGGCGTCCGCGGCGGCGCGCACGGCCTGCAGCTCGACGTGCACGGTGCTGGCGGCGGGGAGCGCGAGGCCGGCGAGCAGCGCGGCCGCGGCGCGGCCGTCGGACTCGTCGACGAGCGTCAGGGTGTGCAGCGCGCGGAGCACGACGGTGCCGCTGGCCGGCGCGGCGGGCGTCCATTGCGGGAAGGTGCCGCTGGCCGTCGGGTCCCCGAGGTCGATGTCCAGCGTGCGCAGCCGCGGCATCGCGCTGAGCGCGGTGCGCCAGGCGGCTGGGGACGGCTGGGGGCGGACAGCGCGCGTGCGGAGGTGCTGCAGCGTCGCGCGGAAGCAGGACCAGGTGATGGCCTGCGTCGCCGTGAAGACGTCCAGGCGCGCGAGCGCAGGCAGGCCGTCGCGCGCAAACACCCACGCGTCCTCGGGGAGCGATCGACGAGGGCGGCGTTGCGGAAGAGGGCCGCCGCGATCGGGTTCTCGTAGAAGCCTGTGACGCGCAGCGCGGTGAGGAGCGGCGCCGCGATCTCGGCGGGGTTGTCAAAGTCGAAGGCGTCCATGTGCGCCGCGCGGATGCGGTGGAACTGGTGCCGGAGGAGGTGGTGCGTGCCCTCCGCGCGCACGCGCTCGACGTCCCAGCCGGACTTGGCGTCCGCGCCGTTAAAGTCGACGAGCAGCGGCGCCTGCCGCGAGCGGTCGAGCAGCTCCTGCGTCCAGGCGGGGCTCGCGGGCACGATGCGTCGCCAAAGGCACGGCGACGCCAGCGCGAGCTCGCGCCAGCGCCGGCAGACGTGTGTGCAGCGGATCCATGCGTATGGCCGGAATGCAGGCTGGGTGTTTTGCGTCTCGGCGTAGCATTCCGACGCCCAGTCGTCGAAGACGAGCAGAAGGAGCTCAGAGGGCAGCCGCGCAACCGGCAGCATGCCGTTCCAGCGCGTCTTCAAGTCACGCAGTCGTTCTGCCGAGAAGCTCGCGTCGCCTGCGTAGTTGCGATAGGTGTCGATAATCTGCTGTTGGCCCGGGGACATGGCCTCTGGCCACTTCCAGTTTGTGGTGTCCATGAAGTCAAGTACGTTCTGCATGTAGACCAGCGGTTAGAATTGTAGCCGATGAGGTTATAAATGCTATTACCTCTGCTCGGGAGGTCAAGTGCTGACTCTCGCGAGGACTTCAGCTCACGGATTCGCCTTCGTGGGAGAAGACAAGCGACGGCGTCAGGTAAGCGGTACCGGCGCTCAATAAACCCGGACCCCGTACACTGCTTAGGTGACCCTGTACACCAACCGCAACGCTGTTTCTCGACATACTTGCCACTTGACAGCTAACCAACTCTATTCTATGACCCGAAATTCAAGATTTGCTGTTCTCAAGAGTAGATACGGTCGTTCATCGAGGCTGGGCGGAAAGTGCCGCGGTCCTGGAGAGGACACTGGGTCACAGGTGTTACAACGGTCGTCTTCCACTGCGTCACGGTCATGTTCAGCGTGCGAGGGTCCCGGTATACGGCGGGTAAGTCAGTATCTACTACATGGTACTGCGATATTAGTGTACTTATTCTAATGGATTCCGTTGTATTTTACTGCATGTGAGATGGTCCACGCATGCTGCATGGGAATTCGCCGGGAGGCACCGCGCCAAGGCACGCTTGGACGTTGTCGCGCTCAACCCGCCGTACACCTACAGGCCGTGGTTGCATGAGGTGATGAGTGCAGACTGCCTGAACACGTCCATGCTCGGGTCTCACTGACAACACAGTCATCAAGGGCACGAAGGCGCCGGAGCAGCTGGCGACTGCAGGATACACCTGAGAGCTCAGTATTGCAAGACCAACTGTATACAAGTCAATTCCCACCTGCAACACTCTCACTCTACAAATCACAGACATTATATTCAGCAGTCAGTATGTCGGGTGTGACACTATCAAGTATCGTACATCTGGCAGCAGCGTAGGGCCATGGAAGGACGAGGGAGGAACCGCCTGCGCAAGCGAGTATGTGCTGCCGCGGTTGCGTCATCGAGGATTTATCGAGGATCGGCCTTGCGCGCATGTCGCGCGGGCCAAACGGCCATCACGGGTGTCAACGGGAATCCACAACGATGAGCGATGGGACCGTCGTGGCGTTCGGCACTGAACACACTGCCATTACGCGTGACGTATGGGTGCCAGGTATGCACCCTCCAGCGTCGACGGGCGCGATAGAAGGGCGGGGCGGGAGCAGGCCACCGCGACGGCGGACGCCACAGACGCGTGTAAGCAAAGATCTCCCGATTGGCTGTCGGCGACGTCTGATCTGCCTCGAGCTCGAGAGGCCAGGGCAGGACAGAGCGAACGTTCGTGAGCAGGACGCCGACGCGGACAGCGACGTGGCAGGACAGCCAGCCAGCGAGGTCCAGACAAGGCACAGGCGACAGATGCGGGTACACGCTAGTCCGATCCTGTCAAGGACACATGCTCGCACGACAGCCCCGACAGTGTCCGCTCGACGCCGTCTCTAGCAGCCTTGCACAGAGAGGCGATGAGAGGCGATCAGGATGACGCGAGGGGGTGGGCTGCGAGTACTGTAGGGCAAGGTCAGCGCATGGAAGGTAGATATGAGTGCCCCAGTGTCGCATCACCGCTTCGGCTCCACTTGGTGAAATTCGCGTTGTCAAGCGAAAATTGCGTGCGAGGGGTACAGACGGCGGGCTCTCGATGCACAGGGTGTCTCTGAGAGGCGGCATACACGTCCTGGGAGTGCCAGGGGGGCCGACGACCGAAATAGCGAGGAGGAGTGCGGGGCGAGAGCTGAGACTGCTGCGGACGGCGGCGGGGCGGGTCGCGAGGGAATGACGTCCGCGGGCATCAAACGCGGTACACAGGCGCCCACAAACAGCCTTCACGGTTCTGGGGTCGGAGGCCTAGAACCGGTTTCAGGGGATGCAGACAGACCCGCTCAAGGATGCGGCCGCTCGCTGCTCGCTTTTTCCCTCTTGCCCTCACGACCTCCCACCCGACGACTCGGAGGACGTCGTCGACGTCGCACACACCAGCCAGCTGCGCTCCGCCGCTCGCTGCCCGCCATGCTCAGGACACACCGCAGTCTCGCGCTCAAGGTCGTCGCCCTCGGCGCATGCATCACCTTCCTCCTCACCCTCTACACCACCCATCCCTCGTCCGCCCGCCTCCGCGCCTCCGTCTCCGACCTCTTCTCCGTCCGCCAGCGCAGCCAGTGCCCGCCGGACGAGTGGGCCCGCGGCCAGTGGACCCGCCGCGCCCCGCCGCGCACGCCCACGCAGAACGTCTCGGGCGTCGCCGACATCCTCGCGCTCGGCGGCTTCCAGGGCTGCGCGAGCGACCGCGAGTACAACTGGCACCTCGCCGCCGACCCCGACCAGTGGGACCGCTTCCCCGACGTCGCCGCGTACCGGTGGACGCCCCCGCCGACGTGCAACCTCCGCCAGTTTGACCGCGAGGCCTTTGTCCAGGACCTCGTCGAGCAGGGCGGCTGGCTCCTCATTGGCGGTGAGTACGTCCTGTTCTCCGTTTGTCCTCCGCGTTCCCGTCGCGTGCCGCCCTGAGAAGCAGGCAGGTGCACATCTCTCGGGGTCACAGACCACGCAGTCTAGCTGCCTCATCTTCCGAGTCGGCTGTCAGGATGGCTATGTCTCCCCTAGATGGAAATCTTTTGGGGTGAGCCCCTCGGTCCGTGCGGTCGGCCGGGCCCTGCGCTGCACAGCAGCAAATCGTCAGAGGTGTTCTCGTCGTCGCCTGTGTCCACACACGGCTGTTCTGCTGCGCAGTGGCGATTCGGCCGCATGCCTGTGTGTGACTTTACTGCTTGGCAGCTCGAGGGTCCCATGGGACACGCGAACAGCGTTGGCGTTCCCACATTGAAGCAGTAACTAACCCTGTTATTCTTCCAGACTCCGTGACCGAGAACCACTTCTTCTCCTTGTCGTGTCTGCTCTACCCACATGTCATCGCGACACCGAACTACACCCTCAACCCATACTGGGACCGCGCATGGCCGCAAAACCTCTACCTCAACCCGAAATCGCCGCTCGTTGAAAAGTTGCACCCGCCAGAGGGCTTCAACATCTCCATCACGCCTCTCGTCACGTTCCGCCGCGTTGACCTTCTGCTCTCCACCGACCAGCTCACCGAGCTCTACCGCACGACACAGCCGTACCACGCCGCGCAGGAGGACTTCAACCTGCTCGGGGGCGACCAGGTGTGGGAGATCCCGCCGAGCGAGTACCTCGCGCTCTTCACCGCCCCGCTCCCCGCGGCGAACTACGGCACGATGGTCGTCAGCACGGCGGGGCACTGGACGACGGGCACGTTCCGCGGGCTCCGCGACGAGACGCAGCCGTTTGACGGCATCGAGAACGTCCTCGCGTTCTTCGCCGACGCGATGCCCGTCTGGGCGCGCCTGGTCCAGCAGTGGCTCACGAGCGCCGAGCGCGCGCCCGAACGCCGCGCGGGCGGCGGTGCCGTGACCGCGGGCGGCCGCCGCCGCCAGGTCCTCGTCCGCGCGTACCTTCCTGGGCACGACGGGTGCCACTACATCTTCCACCCGTGGACGACGTACGAGCAGGAGAACAGCACGCTGCCGTACAATTGGGGCCAGATCAAGCTGTTCAACCGGCTGTTCCAGGTGTGTGGAGCCCCTTTGATTGCAATCGCGCGTGTGTGTGTGTTGTAACTCGATGCCCCGACCTTGACAGTCTGTCCTCGCAAGCAAAGACTACCGCGACGTGCACTTCCTGCCGATCGACCGCCCCGCGCTGCTCCGCCCCGACGCCGTAAGTCCACACGCACTCCCTCCGTGCGAGAACGCCGCCGCTCACACACACACTGCGTTTGCCAGCACGCCGCGGGCGACTGCCTGCACCTCATGACCGGCGCGGGCGTCCTCGAGGGCTGGACGGAGTACATCTGGCACTACGTCACGCGCGAGATCGGCGCGTGGGTGCGCTGAGCTGCCGCCGCGACGGCCGGACGCCACGACGGCAGGCGGCGCGCGCAGAGTTTACCCTCCCGTTGACGCCAGCCCCCCCACAACCCCGCGCACACCCGTCATGGCCGTACGCGCGAGCGCCTGCGGCGTGGGTGGGGTTGTAGCCCTACCGGAGGACGGGGGCTGGTCCCTCCCTCGGATTTTTTTTTTTTGGGACGCCCGGACGCGCGTAGACACGATTGGAAGTATAGAAGACACCCCCCGCACGCGCCGCGCCCCTCCTGGGCTTAGATCCATACACATAATCGCCACCCACGCTCAGCGGACCGCGCGCCCCGCCCCCTACTGTCGGTTCTCCGTCCTGTGCCCCCTGCCCTCGCCCGCGGAACGCGACCCGGGGGACGCGTAGACGGCCTAGTTTTCTTTTATTTTACGATAAGATTCGATAGTCTGCCCCGGAAAATGGCTGGGGGCGCGTGCGTAGTGTGTCTGGTTTGGAATGTACTTAATGCCATGCGACGCGGGTTGTAGAGGATCTGTCGTGTCGGTGTGGCACGAAAATGTGAGGAGACATCACTGGGCGGATGGTAAGCCAAGCCCATACAAGCCCGAGATGTGCACGGAGCGCGTGGGAAGATGACAGGCGGGACCCCGCGATCGAGGACAAGACACCCTGCATCTCCAAGCCAGCTGCTTGCATTTACACTGTTATTATCCACACACACACAAGCGACGCCCCGCTCACACCACGCCGCCGAGCCACTTCTCGTAGTCAAACGAGACGGGCAGGCGCTCCTTCCCGGCGACGCCCTCCGACGCGTACAGGCGGCCCTTCTCGAGCCACATCGCGTAGTTCTCCGCCTCCCTGTCGCGCACGATGTCCGCGTCCGTGCCGCAGCTCGCCAGCGCGACGGCGCCCTCGTACGTGCGCTGGTCCCTGCGCGCGGCGTGCTCCTGCGGCGTGCGCGCAAACTCCTGGCACTGCGCGACGTACGCGCCGTACTCGGCCTCCTCCTCGGCCGGCACGCTCGGGTCGAGCAGCATCGTCGCGATGTACTCGGTCGAGTTCTTGTCGGGCTTGAGCTCCGTGGTGGAAGCCTTCGACGGTGGCGCCTTCCACGCCTCGACATGGGCGCTCTTCCGGCTTGTTGGTGAGCTGGAGGTGATCCAGCGGCGGACGCCGTCCATGAGTCTGCACAGTTTGTCAGTACCAACATGACCCTGGTGAGAAGAAACCATACCGTGGTGGATGTAGGACAGCAGTATGCCTCGGCATAAACGGACTCGGGTTCCGATACTGATCGTACCCAGGCAGCTTCAGGGTGCTGTTCATCGAGTACACAAAGTGCTTCCCAAGACTCGTAAAGAGCAGTGGCCGGTAATATTCAACCCAGAAGTCGCCGCGCTCCTGCACGAACTCCTGGATGCCTTTCTCGCACTCATCGAGATCATACGCAGGTTCCAGGTGCTCCTTCTTAAACCAGTCGCGGTACCCGCCACGCTGGACGACTTGCGATGTCGGTCGATCGCTCTGTATGCCGAGGAAGAGGTTGATAGCAGCTTGTTTGTCCGCGTCAAGCAGAGAATTTGTATAGAATCGTCGGAAGTTTTCGATGATATCGCGCGAGTGGCTGTTCCAGTGTGGCATCCGACGGTAGGTTTCGACCCGATTCACGAGTGCGCTGCCTGTATATTGCATCGCAAGCGCTGAGCAATGTATTCATTAGCTAGAGAAGTCCTCGCAAAAGGCAACAGAAACATACTGTCGCCATGATCGTGGTACATCTCAGTGAGCATATTGACCGCGTCGCTATCAAAGGCAAGATTCGGCGAGTCTACGACGCCGAGAGCGTACAGTTGGTGACCCAGAGCACGTTTCCCGAATACGAACTGTGCAGCATTGGTGCGGTCTAAGCAATCAACACAATTTGTGCGGCAGATGCCGTTCTGGAGGGACATCCTGTTCCGCCAGGGTATACGAATTCCTGTTGTTCTATTCACCAAGAATAACGCTTAGTCAGGAAACGATAGGTAGTGGATGAACGACGTACTCGTATTCAAATTCGTTCCGTAGATAATGACTGTATGGCTCGGGTCCCGAATGGAAGAAACCCGTCATCATGATGCTCTCCTCCGCGATATCCTACAATGCACTCAGTAACTGTGACGCCTCCAACAGCGCGGTCAAGGCGCACCTCGAGATAACCAATCACGTCCTGGGTCTTCTGCTTATATGCATGGCTCATATCCCAGGCACGGTACACCATCTTCTTGCCTGGCGGCAGAAACTGATTGAGGTAGTTTACGCAGTTCGTGTACTCCTCTAGCAGCTTGCTCTCGCGGGGCTGAGGCTCGCGATTTTTGATGAGGTTCAGAATCGTAATTGGGGCGCCGTACCGCGCGAAGAGGTCGTCGAAGTGCTTCGAGGCAGCGGTGTAGAAGGGGTCCATGACGCTGACTGGGCGCCCGTCAGGCTGTGGTACGGTCGAAGAGGACGGAGAACGTACTCTCAATCGGAGGCTTCGGCACCATGGCGTTAGTCTCCTGCGTCCAGTATACTGGTATACTTCCGCGGTACTAAGCGAACATGAGCGTACCTTGTGAGTTACGATGTGAGGCTACGCACCTGGACGTAGCTCGTAAAGTTCGGACTGGGTCTTCGCGGAGGACGGGTCGTGTGCCTATCCCCTCTCTCTGCAGAACGAGGACCAGGGTAGTAGAATGGTGTCGTCAGAGTCTCTGAGACGATCTGCTCGGTTTCGACTTCGTTCGCGACATTGCCCTAGCCCGACTGTCAGAGGTGTCATGAAGATATGGTAGGCGAACAGGGGGACCTCGTCGTTGACCCCACGCTTTAGGTATCGTGCGCCCGCATGATGTCTTGACCGACGCGCTATGAGTGTAACGAAAATTACGCGTCCTAACACGGTGAGTTCTAGGAAAGGAGTCAGCACGCAACGTGTGTGCTCAAAGCATCGCGACATACTGGCTTGGTCCACGTGCCCATGCACAAGAGGGATTATCCACTGAGACTTAAGGTGCGCGTCCTGCTGCTTCTCGCTGTTCGACATGGACGTGTTCTGGAACGCGCGGGTCATCATGTGATAGTTCCACGCAAAACGGTCGTTGAACATGCGGCGGGAGTTTGGTCGGGTGAGGTTGTGTTGGAGTGTGGAAGTGAGGTCGTAGGAATAACTAAACGCGTCCTGTCATGAACGAGCATATCTAGAGACAAGTGGACTGCGTACCTGAAGTAGAAGTTCTTCGTGAGGTCGACTTGTTTCCAGATATTCATGAGCCGCTGCTCTTCAGCCGGCTTGTCCACCTTGTGATTCGACGAGACGGGTATCACGTCAACCTCCTCGGTATGATAGACGTAGTGGCCACCGAGCAAAGCTACAGGACACCGTCTTGCGATGACCACCATATACCAGCCGGCCGTGAACCTGATAAATCCTGTTTAGCATGCATCTAAGTAGCCATCTACAGTCGCTTTGCAAGACTTGCGCACCCGCAACCCCAAAAAACATCCTTGGTTTGCCCAAACCGCCATTCGCTCTGTTTCCGTCCTCCAGCATCTTTAGCATGGCGGTCATCTGCTTTCCACTGTATGTCGCATCGTCCTCAATAATATTCAGCTCTTCGCCCTGCGTGGTTCGGTCAATCTTGATGATCTTATGTCTGGAGTCCGACGTATTCGAGACGACGATGTAGAATCGGAGCTTGTTCTCGTATAGAATGAACTTGTTGAAAGACATGACGCGACAGAGGACGAGTCCTCGGGGTATTCAGAGTATTGGGTATCAAGAAGAGAATGCAGCAGGTGTATGCTGTGTTCGTCGCAAGTCGTGGTCGAGGTCGTACACAACTGAGACAAGGAGGGGATGGCGTCAGAATCCAGATGGACCGGGGAACGAATGCGATCCGGGGGCGCATCATCTCCGTAAAAGGCATAAGGCGCATCAAGCACGAGGTCCACGAGACACTGCGTAAACGTGATAATGTCACCTGGGTACGACTCCGAGTCTCCAACCACTGCTCGCAAACCAGACTCGAGCTCAAGAGTCAAAATGCAAGGACGAAGTACATCCTCGATGTCTCCTGTGATGCATGATCGCTTACCAGAGCTCTTATGCGGATGATTTTTGTCGTTACGATGTTATGTCGCAGTGCGATACCTCGAAGATTACGTCTACTAGTCGTGCGTCGAGGGCGTGGTGGTATAAGCAATCATACACGACCACAGGATAGATAGCAAGTATGAATATTTACATTTTTATTGCGTTACAATATCTTTCCAAGGATGGCACCGAATCTGAGGACTCCAGATGGCCCCATGGGCCTCGCCACACGCGTGCCCCTTCTTTCTTCAGTGGCGCTGGGCGAAAGCATCCGCCAGGCGATGCATCAGCTTATTTGCGACGGCGTCGGAAGGGATTCCTGAGATTTGAACGTCTTTGAGGCGGGTCATAAACCCCTCTGGACACGCCATCATGACGTCGACAAATGCCGGCAGGGAGGCGTAGCTGATCTCGAGGTCCTCGACTTGGGCCAGGGCGAGGTGCGTCCATACTCGAGGAGAGCAGCACAAGAGGACCAGTTTCGACGCTTCACGAACCAACGGGCATTTCGCGCAGATCGTCTCAACCATCTCTTCAACGTCTGGTCGCAAGAGTGAGGAGTATCCCTCTTGCTCAAACGGCACCATTATATGGAGAAGAGTGCAACTCGACGTCATGTCTTGCACACAGACCGTTAACTTGTCGTTATTCCAGGATATGGCTGCGCTTATAGGACCTGTGCGTTTGAGCGCGGCAAGTCGGGACTCCTCTACGATTGCAGCCGTGTTTCGGAGGAAGGCAGGTATAATAAGTTTGTAGTTGCGGAGAGCGTCTGAGTACCGTTCAGGACTGATTCGAAGAAGGAAAGGATCAGTCGCGTGCTCCACGACGATTTTCGTCGACCATGGGATCCTGAGATGATATAGCAGGTGCGTATATGCACACAGCACACCGCTGCGCTTCGCTTTGAGTGTGAGTTGGCGGAGGCAGGGAAGATGTGTTTGCTGTTCAGCGGAAAGGGGCGCAATGTCGGGATCAGGTACGGTCTCGGGCAGTGCGTTGAGCAGAGAAAGCGACCTGAGCGCAGGCGTATTGCGCAGAATCGAGGCCCATGCGGCAGCGCTGGACGGTTTGGCCGGAGGAATAGACCGCATATTGAAATCGACGGTCAGGTCGACCAGCGTTGGCCGCAACCATGCCTCCAAAATGGACCATGGCGCCACACTATTCCAGAGAGTCAAACTTTTGAGGCGAGGAAGGTGCGGGTCCTTGAGAATGTCCAGGCCGGGACAGTCGCCTAAGCGAACTTCGAACAATACTTCGGCTGATTCCAAGAGCGGCAGGTCGAGCGAATGAATCTGAGCGTTCTGCATGTGCTGTACGAGCAGGCGATCAATGATAAACTGACTGGCTGCGCGCCAGCGGTGGCGCTGCTCGAGCAAGAGGGCTACTCTGGCCTGGTTGAAGGCGCACCTGACGTCGTGGACGTCTAAAGGACAGGACCGAGACCTCTCCAAGAAAGTGCACAGTCGCGTGTTGTCATACCTGCGACAGGGGCGCATCAAGCCGGGATGCAGGTCCAGAGCATCGGATACCCTAAACCCACGGTGCGCCATCGTTTGCAGACATGGGTCAGTCTTATCCAACGGTAATCCCGACGGTCGTCGTCTCTAATGAGGCTAATGATGCGTAGTAACGTCTCGTTCGAGAGACCGCCAATTGGGACTATAGTATTCCTGTACGTCTTCAAATGTCGTATACGGTCTTGCAATCGATCAACCTCCGACTGGGCCTGGAAGATGGCGTCCTCTACGTCTGTTCCGTGTGGCAGCACTATCATGAGATGTGCGTGAGATTGTAATACGTGGTAGGTAGTGGTCATACGCACTTGGTGGTTATGTGCTAAGCTTTGGTGACATGCCACGGCCACTGGTAACGAGTTCTGGAAGAGCGTAAGCGCCGAAGCCCTGTGTAGGTGGCCAGACCGTCCTGTTATCCAAAATTTAAAAGACTCTTATTGCGTGTAATGCGCTCAATACATTCTTCGGCTTGCAAGCTTTGCAGCCGAGTATAGCTCGTGAAATAGAGCCCCAAGTAGTGGGACTATCAAGCAGTAATCAGCGTTCGCTATCCGGACGTGAAGGAGTAGGAGGCTTTGAGACGTTCCGACTCCAATGGGGTGATACATGAAGAGAGGATCCCATATCACCTTCAGCAACATCTCGGTTCATGCGACGCGACTCGGGATTACTGCGCCTTGTACTCCGGGAGTGTATGCCTGCAGCCGCAGCTGCTGTCGCAGCGCCACCAGCATACACCGACGGCGGGGCTGGTGCGCCGCCACTCGGCTGTTCTCTATCTGGAAACTGACTCAAGTTATCGCCATGATGAAACTTGTCCAAGTCTCTGAATGTACTCACATCCCCACTCTCGTGAGCCAGAATCGGTGGGCGATGTCGGGAGCTAGGCGTGTGCCCCAGCTCAGCGCCGACAGGCCTGCCGGAGTCGATGCTGCTGGAGCGCGATACTCCTCGGCTGGGCGGGGCAGTAGATACATAGTGGCTAGTGAGACCTAAAGGATCCGAAGGTCCTGAGCCCGTTACATGATGCGTAGGAAACGACTGTGGAGGTGCCGAACGATCGCCGCGTCCCTGGGAGAATGGGAAGTGATAAGGGGGTTGTACTGCTTCTGGTGACACAGGATGCGGCGTACGCGCAGATGAACGAGAGGAGGGTCGAGGATTAGGGACACTCGGATCTGGTGAGTGGAGAGACCGAGGCGAGAGGATTTTGATATTGGATGGCGCGAAGGAGTGTGAAGGGCCGTACGTCTCTACGCTCCGCCGGGAAGGCAACCTGGGACTGGGTGGCACGGGCACGCCCAAAGGGACGTATGTCTCCGCGCTCTGTCGGGAAGGCGGCCTAAGACTGGGCGGAACAGGTGCACCTCGAGGGATGTAGGTCTCCATGCTTTGCCGAGAAGGCGGCCGAACACTAGGTGGCATAGGCGCACTTCGAGGGGCGTATGTCTCCGCGCTGTGCCGAGATGCGCTCTCAGGATGAAATACAGAGGTTCTACCCATGGATGCGACAGATGCAGAAGGGCGGGCGGCAGGCGGGGATGTAGGTTGCGGAGGCTGAGCTTCTAGCCGAGTCCCCTTTGCGGTTGGCATTGGCCAAGCGTATCGAGGCTTCGGACGCCGTACATGCTGACGCACTTTGTCCCAGTGGCGAGCTGCAGAGTTCGGTGGCTCTGTCTCCATCGGGCCGTCCTCGAGAATCACGGAAGCGCGGCGCGCAGCACTGCTCGCAGACTCCTCGCCCTTCCTGCTCTCTCGGCGCGGAAACTGGGGTACACGTAGTCCTGTGCCGAGGATGCCTTCGCCCTGCTCTCGTCGCTCGGACACATCCTGCTTGGGCGGCGGTCGTGGCCCTTTTCCAGCCAACCTGTGGAGGACGCGTAGAAGCTGGCCCGGAATGCAGTCGGGGTAACCCGGCGGTGGATTCTCCAGAGCCTGGAGCGCACGGTGCGCAAGCGTGGGTATGGCATCTTCGCGCATAACTGCGGTGGAAAAAGTCAGGTTTTCGATGAGGTCCCCGGTCTCTATGGTCGCTTCGAGGACAGGAACGAGTCTGTCCCAGTCAGAACGGCCTGTCGCATCATCTCTGCCGAAGATGCTCGGAACACCTGGACGCGCCAGGACAAGGCATAGTTTGATAAAATCCGGAGTTTGCAGGTGATCTTTCGCTGCATTGGCATCGGAGCCAACGCAGATGCAGAGGAAATCCCAGAGATCGAGCATAACAGGCCGAAGGTCCTCAGAAGTGAGTTCTGAAGGATCCTTGTCACGTAAGGCTCTCCAGAGCGGCAAACGGGACGACGTCCGTGTTTGCGGCTGCTCAAGGATGAAGGACCTGTAGAAGTTCAAGGCATTGAGGACTAGTTTTTGTGTTTGGCCAACAGCCTTGCCGAGACGTGCTGCAAGCGTACGGGACTGCCTGATACGGGGGCTGCCAATTTCCTTGGTCATGTATTCTGCGGATTGTGAAGTATTGTCGGATGAATCAGAAGCCAGCAGTACTTCGAGATCGTCATCGACTGGCAAAGGCTGTGCGGAGCCAAGCAAATAATGGAGCATAAGAACGGCCTCGTCCGCATCTTCAGCATCCTCATAGTCATCTTCACGCCAAGCATTCTCGAGAAGGATTTGGACTAGTGTTGTCGGGAGTTCGTCCACAAATTCAGACGAGTTGTATAGAGAGCCAAGCCGAGACCAGTTCTTAGTCAGCTTCATAGCCATAACTCCATGGGTTCTCGAGGGCGCCGACAGAGCGACCCAGATGACGCTGCACACGTCGCGTCGAGGCCACTGTTGAAAGAGAGACCTTGCCGATTGGAGCATGTTGGCGAGCGTCGCAGGGTCGGTCAGCATGCCGCGTACATTGTCCGGGAGGGGCCGCCGCGAGTCCGAGAGTATCACAGCTACTGCATTCACCTGCCAGATGAATTGCGAGCGTTTTTGGACGCTGATAGGCTTCGCATTTGTCGGCAGCGTCTTCAGCGCCTCTCCAGCGAGCTCCGCTAGCAAGTCCCATGCGTGCTCGGAAAGCGTGTGTGGGCGCAGCAGTCCTCGAATGTGCTCGTTGACATCAGGAATTAGAAGATCTCGTTCGGCGGAGGTGATGCGATGTTGGATGCAGCCAAGAACGAAGATGGTGATATAAGGCGGAGAAGTATGGATCTGCCTTAGCACCTCCACCATTGTCTCGAGGATGGGCCCATCGCTCGTGATGACTTCGTCCACAGAGAGTAGCAGTTCATGGGGCTTGTAAGGCCTCTCCATAATGTCATCTTCCTCGTCTGTGTCTGTGCCCGGGTCCGAAATGAGGAAAAGCGCAAACCTCGTGAGATACACGAGGATGAACTGGAAGAGCAGGAAAGGGGCAAAAAATATGGCGACAAGGATTCCAAGCAGAGGGGTTACATCGGTACTAGCCTCCAGCAGAGTTGCAAAGCCTTCGATGAAGGCCCTCCACAGTCGGTAAGGTAGGCAGATGATATATCGCCATGTCCATTTCGTTGCAACGACCGCACCGCGTCCTGCCGCACGCGTGGGTCCCCAGAAGCGAGAGGAGATATAACGCCTTCCGATACGGAGCCCGGACTTGAGAAGCGTGATCTTGTACGGACAACGAGGCGACGCTAGAGGCGCGACAACCGTGAGCATGGCACAGAACGCCCATCCAGCGACGAGGGGGAAAGTGGACCGGCCAACAATCTCGTTTGCCGCTGCAGTGTAGAAGCATAGGCCAAGAAAAAATAGGCCCAGGGAGACGTGCAGGAGGAGAGGTAGGAGGGCGGCGATTTCGAAGACCTTCCAGTCCTTGAGGCCGGGATGGCGGTATTGTCGAGCGCGCAGCTTGTCCTGTGGAGATATGTAGTGTCGCTCGGCTACGAGATATTCTATCAACCATTGCTTGACAAGCATTCCGAAAGACGCAGTAGATAGGCTGACGATGAGACTCGCGAACCAGAGCCCGTTGACGCGAAGCGCCCAAAGAGGGACCTCGAATGGTTGGTCTTGTGGGAATGGCGCGACAGGGCGTAGAACACCGTCGGCAAAAGTGTAATTCTGCACAAGCGATTGTCGCATTAGAAACACTATCTCGTCTGTATTATCGGGTTGGAGGCTGGCATACGAGTCAACGACAAATGTCGTGACCACGGCCGAGAACAGACCGGCCTGTGCTGGCGTTTAGCACGGGTTGCTTGAGGGAGTAGGCTACAGGGGGAGTTACGCACGAAGACCAGTAACGTGTCGATGTCCTCCTTGGTATTGTCCACTTTCTGCTCGTCCACATCCCGCACTTCCTTGGCCATCGTCTGCCAGATGTTGGAAGCATTTGTCTGCAGCATATCTGCGCCTTTCTTCGAACTGTGTCAATGACTCTTTGGTCAAGGTAATAAATGCGTACTCACTGCGGAGCAGCACGGGCAGCCCTTGGGTTCATCCATGAGGGGGAAGTTGTGCGTGGAAGTGGGTGGGGAGGACGACGAAGGCACTGCACACTCGCTCAAGGCGGAGGTGATGTATCTGTTTGTGTCATATCCTGAGAACCTTAGATATGAATGGAAGAGTAGATATCAATAAAGGTTCCTTACTTCATCTGACCGCCCTCAGGCTTCCCACGACTTGAACAAGTCAGCATTGTGAGAACGATCCAAAGCAGGGTCGACCTTGACTGTGTGAGCTATTGCCTCCTCTCCTCGCGCTAGGGTCGAACTGTGGTGTCACATTGTGATAGCCTATAACGCCGCACTACTCCCATGAGACTCTGAAGGGGGTGACGAGCAGCCGAGGGCTCGAAGATGGCAGGAGAGACAGAGCGGGAAGTGGGACATAAGTTGCGCCATTTATCATCTGCTTGATGCGCCTGACGGCGCATCATCCCACTTCCGGCGCTCCGCCGCCTACGGCGCGGCGTTTGTCTCACAACAGAGTCCCTGCAAGTTCACCTCAACCAAGCTCTTCATGGCCACCTCAGGTTCAGTGCTTCATATTCTGACTATCTCCTAGATTTAAGGTCTCCCGGAAAGCAGCCACTGAGCCAGAAATAGCCAGCGGCACGTACTACCGCTCGGAGATACCCTAACATGGTGGACGGCACCAGGAGCTCGGCTTTTCGGCCAGCTCTGTCTAAGCTGCGAAGGCTCAGCTTGCTTGGTACAAAGATGGTGAGTAACAAGGGCCGTATCTGAGATTGTGAGACTCATGCTTTGGTAGAACAATATCGACAGTATCCCGCTGAAGCTCAACCATGACGTTCTTGCCACCGTCATGACTTTTCTCGATCACCGAGACCTCTTCAACATGATGTGCACGTCCCGCACGTTTTACAACCTTGGACTGTCGATATTTCTCACAGAAATCCGCGTTACCGGCACACCGTGGACTGGAATGCCGCGGTATCAAATGTACCGCCGGCACCTCCTTCAGGATACTGCTCGTTTTTCGCGGGTTCGCAGCCTATGCAGCACCTACAAGGCCCTGGACGACAACATCCAGCATCCTCCAGGGCACAATGTCTACCGGAAATTCCACCCCTTTCCTCCGCAGTACCGCCTCACAGACTTCCTCCCTCAGCTAATCAACCTCGAGGTCCTGGACGTGACAATGGAAGGGGCCAATGTCACCCCATCATTTTGCTTGTGGATACGAACGCTCTCACGACTCCGCGTCCTGAAACTGCACGAGGTGGGCCCGCACGTCCAGCATCTGCAAGAACTCCTCCAAGATCTCCCGTCGAACATGAAAGTCCTTCACTTGACACGATCGCGGCGCAGCGTAGTCGAAGGCGAGTTGGACCCCGTCCCTGCACTCGAGCGCTCCTGGAAGACGCTCGAATCGCTCGTCGTCGACTGCTACGACCGCGGGCGGGGGCCGCGGCTTCCCCGCGAGCCCGCTGCGCGGCTGCCCGCGGTGCGCGACCTCAGCTGGGTCTCGCGCTGGGGCGTGCAGACCGGCGCGCTCATGGGCGCATTCCCGCACGTGCGGACGCTGCGCGTGGGGCACGTCATGCTCGATACCCCTGGGTGCGCAGGCGGCGCCGGGGTCGGCGGCGTGCCCGAGTTCGTGCGGGTGCACATGCGCGAGCGCAACCTGCGCGCGCAGGACGCGTGTGCCGCGCGGTGGCCGGGGCTCGAGCGGCTCGCGGGCGCGCTGCTGAGCCTGTGGACGCTCGCGCTGCGCTGTCCTGTCGCCCGTGTCGAGACGTGCCTGCGCGCGTGGGAACGCGCGAATGTCGGGCACCTCGTTGTGCTCCTCCACGACACGCGTCCGCGCGAGCTCGCGCTCACGACGTATCCCGAGCACCTCGCGGAGCTCGACCGCATACTCAACTTCCCTACCCTCGAGAGCTTCGAGCTGCTCCTCGACGTTATGCACAAGCACGACCCATGGCCCGAATCCATGTGCGAGCCGGATCTGCTTGTGCTGCTGGTGCGTACGTTTTCTCTACGAGTGGCTTAGTGCTCAATATCGTGCTCTGCAGCGTTCTGTGTTCGACCAAGTCTACCAGTCGCGTCTGCGCCGTCTGACGCTTGTTTTGCGTACGCTTGTGGATGTCTTCAAGAGCGCCGCATACCGACGTGCGTGCCGCCGGGGCGATCTCGACCTAAAGCGTCCGCCGCCGACGCAACGGCTGAACGCGAAGTGGCGTGCGTTTGCGGATGGGCTATTCGTCACGCTGCCACTTCTCGAGGAGCTCACGCTTGAGCTGTGGGGGCACCGAACACTCATCTGCACCCGCCACGGCGAGACGATCGTCCACCGCGAGTCAACGGAAGAAGTGTGTCCGTGGGATCCATGTTGCATGAGTGACGAAGGCATTTGGTTGGATTTACTTGGTCGATTGATGTAGGACTGGGAATGTGTCGTGCAGTGTCTTGCGTGTTATGTAGCATCATCTTTTCGTTGGATGGACTCGCTGTTTTGTACAAGTTGTAGATTAGGTATCAGGATTCGTGCTCAGTGTACACATACAATCTATCAATGTAGTCTCGACTAGGCACCATCCACAATGTGTTTACCTCCCGCACTCAAAGCGACAGTAGTAATTATGGTTCTTCCGCGGTTCATCGTTCTATCGGGGTCTTCCTGACTCTGCTCCAGCTCCTACAATAGCGCCAACCGCCAGGCTCTCGACTGCTCCCAGCCATAGTAAAGCCCACACAAGTGTGACGGACTTGGCAGGTATAGCAGCCCGCCAACCACATATCCGCTGGATGACCGCTTGATTCAGTCGTAGCTGTGCTAATCGGGGATGAGTGCAAGCCGCAGGTTCCACCGAATGGAAAATATTGAGCCTCAGATCATGATCTACGACGGCGTAGAGTGAGCAAGAGCTGTTTGAAGGTGCTACGGTATGCTCACCTGTATCCTGCGTGACGGCGTGAGGTGGGCATCCACTATCTTGCCCAACGACCTTCCGACCTCATCCCTGGCGAGGTGCATCCTGCGCCTCTCGGGTAGCCTCTAGGTTATACTGCACGTTCTTGCGGTACTTGGTCACGAGCTCGGAGGCAATCCTAACGTGTTCATTCGCGCGGACGATTTCCTGATGGTGCGCATATCGTCAGCTCCAGATGTCGGTCTCACGCCCAAATCGGATATGGTGACCGACCTCGAGGCAATGGTTCAGCTCAAGGATGGTTTCAGTGCATTTGTCCTGCAGCTGCGATGAGGATCGTCGACTTCGTGCAACGACCCGTGCTGGACGTACCGCGTTCTTTATGATACGCTGGAGTAGCACATTCTGACGCTCTGCGTGTGGGTTCTCCATCTGCCTTTCTCAGAATATCCTTGGCTAGACTCCTGCGCGATATGTGGGGCAATAGCTCAGAGGAAGTTCTACAACGACGGTGGTCGTTGCAGGTCAAATCCGCGGCGGCTCCGAGCGCCTGACATCTTGACCAGGCACTTCCACCTCCTCAGCGCTCAGCGCTCAGCCTCCGAGCTGATCCACCTCATAATCATCCCTTCGAACTTGTTGCCATCTGACTTGCCGCACGCACTATCGTCGTGAATGGGCCGGAAGCACCCACCCGTATCGCGGTGCCTTGGGTGACGTCTTACTCTCACCGTATTCCGCCCAGCGATCCGTATGGCACCCGTACACGCAATGTTCCTGAGCGGGCTGCGCGTCCCACGGGCCCGCACATAAGATCTCGTTGACCCAACTTGCACCGCTCCATACCCACATCATGGGCGATAAACACCTGGAAGAGCTCAAGTCGCCGTTCGCGAACGTACCGCGAAGGCAGTCGTACAGGACCCTGTTCTGGCGCGTTGCGCTGCTTGCCGGCAGCCTCGTCTTTGCCAAAGCGTTGCTGGGACCCCTAGTCCCCAAACATCGCGTCCCTGCGCCATTGCTGCATTTCGCGGAGGAAAACCCGGAGCTAGTCTGGAACAATGTGTGTCTGCAATCTCCGCCCGATGCTGACTCCCGCTAAGCCCACAACAGGTACCTCCTAGTGGCGTGGACAGTCTGTTTTGGATGTCTTGTTACGATGGGAAAGAGTGTGCACGTCTCATGGTCAGCCTTCTCCACGCTTTGCATGAGATTATCCACTGACGGTGCACTAGGTCCCTTTGGATTACTCTGTGCCAGATGGCCCCAAGGCTGGAGTTGCTATAATCAAGGTCCCGTCAAAGCTTGCTTCAAGCGACCAGAACTATCGGGGTCCAATACTGTTCAATCCCGGTGCGTTCTCGCGTCTACATGATGCGGATACTCCAGCTGACGCAGTAACTGCGTAGGTGGGCCCGGCGGTTCAGGTGTAGGCTTGGTTGCAGCCAACGGCAATAAATTCCAGAAGCTCATTGGCGAGGAGTACGACATCATTGGATTTGACCCGCGGTAAGCACGGCCTACCATATCGTCTGCCATTTGTCTTACGCGGTGTAGCGGTGTGTCGCGGACGACACCACCTGTCATCGTGTTCGAAGACAAGGCCGAAGATGCTGCCTGGCGTGTGCGCACCCAGGATGACCATCCCCCTAACACGACTGTCGACGCCGTTCCGCGTCTTTGGGCGAAGGCACAAGTGCTTGGCTTTATCGCGAACCGTACCACGCTCCGTTCGTCGCCTTACGTCAGCACTGCACTGGTCGCGCGGGACATGTTGAGTATCATGCAGGCTCATGGATATGACAAGATTCAGTATTGGGGTTTCTCGTGAGTTTTCATCATTCAAGGCATGTGAACACTGCTGATATGTGTTTACCAGGTATGGAACCATCCTTGGCTCTACGTACGTCATACAATCCATTCCCCAATCCTTCGTTCTGATCAGTTTCTAGATTTGCTGCAATGTTTCCTGTGAGTAAGCAGCGGAGTCCCTAATGTCATCGCTCATGCATTTTTAGGACAACGTCGGACGGTTAATCATCGACGGTATGTCCTCCGAACTCCTTGGAAGCGCTTAATGTTCATCTTCATGAAGGCGTTGCCGACGCAGAAGACTATTACGCCGGTCTTTGGTCGAACAACCTGCTCGACACTGACCAGACTCTACGCACGATCCTCGACGCGTGTGTCAGCGCAGGACCATCGCTGTGCGCCCTGCATGAGCCCACAACCGACAAGGTACACGCACGCCTCACCGCCATCTTCGACAACCTCAAGAAGCGCCCCCTACCGGTGTACAACAACATCACAGGCAAGGAATACGGCCTCATCGACTATAAGGTCGCGCGCCGTGCGCTCTTCGCTCAGCTATACTCTCCGTACGGCGGCACTGCGGACTACCCCAGCATGAGCCTCCTGCGCGCCCTTGCCGACGTCGAGCGTGGCGACGGCCTCGCGCTCGGGCGCCGTGTCGGCATCGTTCCTGTGCCTCCGGCGTTCACCTGCCAGTGCCCCGGCGCACCGCCGGAGCCCGTCACCGTTACGCCTGACACGCACACCGCGATCGCGTGCTCCGACGGCGACGCTGCGCGCATCGCAGATACGGTCGACGACTTGGAAAAACACTTCGCGAAGATGCGCAAGGACTCGGATTTCGCGGACATGTGGCCGTTCCGGGTGGCCTGCTCGTGAGTTCTCGTGGGGGTGACGCACATGGAGTGATGAGCTGACCTGTCTCGAAGGGGATGGCGGACGCGGTCTGTGGAGCGCTTCGCCGGACCATTCGTGGCGAACACGTCCTTCCCGATGCTCATCATCGGGAACAGCGCTGATCCTGTCACACCCCTGGCTTAGTACGTGGATGACCCGCGGTCTGCTGCTCGTGTTATGCTGATCTGTGTATAGCGCTCACAAGATGTCACGGGGCTTCAACAACTCGGTCGTGCTGCACCAGGATTCAGCAGGAGTACGTCTCCTCGTTTCCTACCGCGTCTCTACAGCACCGCTAACCATGTCCAACAGCACTGCTCGCTCGCCGCGACGTCGCTCTGCACCGCCAAGGCGATTCGCGCGTACTTCCGCGATGGCACGCTCCCCGCGAATGGGACTGTGTGCAGCATCGAGAGTACGATCTTCCCGAGCGACACCGAGGAACAGAGTGTGCAGGCTCTGCAAGGGGAGGACCGTGAGGTCGTAGAGGCGTGGCGCGCGATCAGGGAGTCGTTTGAGGTGCCGAGGTTTGGTATGGGCTTCTGAGGTGCGGTTGGATCCTTGCTCAGTCACACCTCTCTGCGATTTATAAGGCTGCTTCAGGGCCTATCTGGTTGACGTCTGTATGGTTCCTGGATTAGAATATCTAGTCGATCAGACCGTCATGTTTGTTGCAATGAGCCCTTGTGTGGCCCTGGCCACTGGCATGCATGAGCGTTAAGGGTTTTCCAAACCATACTTGACGTGCTCGCGAGTGACCTTACCTTGTCCGTGATCTCAGCATGCAACCCCCAGGTAGGTGTGCCTACGGCTTGGTCGCAGTATTTGAAAGGTTGACACATCCATCATTAGTGCTACCATCCCAAGTCAACATCGACGACGCCATTATCCAGGCTCAGCAAGATGTCAAACGATTGCAAGAACGCGTACGAGTCCTGAAAACTTGCAAGAATGCGATTAACCCAATTGGTCGTCTCTCGAACGAGGCCCTGTTGCACATCATGAGCCTCGTTAGAGAGGGTGATCGGAGGACGCACTGCTGGATAAGATTGACTCACGTCTGCAAGCGGTGGCGAAACATTGCTCTGGGATATCCGATGTTTTGGACTTACATATCTGGGTCCATACCCTTGCGTCCCATCAGTGACAACAGCCGACTGTGCGCTTTCTTGGGGCGGTCGCGCTCCTGCTCTCTCGAAGTCAATGGTGTTCGCCGCGACCGGAGCATTCTACGCTCTGTACTTTCTGAATAGCTCGAACTTCTTAAAGAGTGCGGCTCCTCTCCTTGACCAATCTGATCGTTGGCGATCAGTCAATGGGCTTGTTCTTGACTTTCACTTGGTGCAGTATTTTTACAGCACTAAGATTGAATCGTTGAATCTGCCACTCTCAGAATCCGCTGAACTTACATTCGACCTCTACTCCGAAGACTCCCCTAGGTGAGTGTAATCAGCAACCTGCATCTTCCCCGCCTCAAGAAATTGACGATTTCGGGTAGCGCAGCACAAACTTTCATGGCCTGATTCCGGCCAATGCTAGTCGATCTGGCCATCGAGTTTGGTACTTGTTCTACCGCTTCAGGCAGACGATCCAATGCTGCTGTAAGGTGAAGACAGGGACTGCGACAGTTGGTCATGCACGATTGCTTGATGTGTTTAGATAGTCTGACAATGTATACTCGATAACGCCCGGGCAATTTCAGACACAGGGTGGTAACTGCGGTTTTAAACTTGTGAAAACTGGTTTATTACCGGAAGACTAACCTGCAGTTTTCTTCTGATATGTTCGTCCAAAAAACAGGAATAAAGTCTGATATATTCAGTGTGATTATCGGCAGCAACTTACTGAGAGAAAACTTCAACTTTGTGTTCAGATTTGTCCCCGGTTTTTGCTGAAGATTATACCTGGCTTTATTCCTGTTTATCGCACGAAATAACCACAAAAAAATATGGTAATATATCTCGCAAATACAGCGATTAAAATTAATGATTTCTATGTGATTTTCTATGTCCACAAACCGAGCAATCAACTCCAAACTTTTTATCGGTTTTTGTGCCTCATAAACCGGATGAAATCTGGTTATATAATGACAGTAAAACCTGCTATTTGTCCTCAGTTTTTCGTGCGAGAAAACCGCGGACAAATACCAAGTTCAAGTTGCGGTTTTATCTGCGCTTTATTTTCCGATTTTACTGCAGAATTTTGGGAGCGAAAATGGAAGGAATGCGAGAATTTTCCATGATTTTGCACATAAACATTCAATTTTTTCGTGGATAGAACAAAATCCTGAAAAATTGTCTGGTTTTCGGGGGTAGAAGACAGTGGAAAAAAACCGTAAGAAAGCAAAGCAGAAATCGACGTAAAATCCAGGGTGTACAGAGACTATTCAGCCTGAATCCAAGATCGTACAAAGACTAGTTAGCCTGAGTCCGGGGTCGTACCAGGACTGGTTAGCCTGGCCATACCCAGACTCTTTGTACTTCACAGTCCACTTTGCTTCGCGGAATAGCCTAGGTAACCGATTATCTGGCCATTAAGCTGCATGTTGACCTGGCCGAAGCTGATCCCCGAGAAGTCGTACGCGTAGCCCAGGCCACACTCGCATCTCGCCGCGCTATGCCATGTCAGTGCGTGCAAATGCAAAAGGGTAGGAGAATACACACATCATTGTGCCAGGTCGGAGTTGCCCGTTCACGTTCAAGTCTACGGCGGGGTTGCTCACCAAGCTTCTTGCCAACGATGACGACGGTCTCCTCCCCGGCGAGCGCGACGTAGTCCTTGAGCTGCGAGAAGTTCGCGCACGTATTCCCCGCGAGCCTCTCGCGCTCGAGCACGCACACGAGTAGCTTTAGACTTGGTCGGCGGCTTGCGCAGGCAAACCATCACCGTCGTCGGCACCACGGCGTCCACGGGCACCTGCACCCACTTCAGGAGCGGCGCGTCGACCTCGAGCAGCGGTGGCACAAGGTCCGGGTTGTCGAGCGGGCCGCGGACGGGGAGAAATAGAGGCGGTTGGGCTGCGCTTGCGCCTTGTCCGAAGGCGTGACGAGCCCTCCGTCCAATGACAGTTCCGTTGCTGCTGGGGTCGAGGGTGCCGACAAGGGACTGTGTCAGATAGCCGTAAACACGGCTAGGGAGAGAGGTTGCGGCTTACTCTTGTCGTAGATTGCGGGTAAGAAGACGGGCGCGTCGACTGCTAGCTTCGATCAGGGCCTTCATGCTGGCGAAAGCCGCGCGTCCTGCAGAAGTTGCGTTGCATCAGTCACGGAACATAGGCGAGATCTAGCGTGCGTACAGATGGACGGGAGGTAGAAAGTGCTGTTGCCGCAGCAGAGCTGTTTGCGCTTGAGGTATACGGGGAGCCGAGACCGTTATCAAGTGCCAAGTTATTGGGGTTCGCGCTTGGAAGGAATGTCGAGTCTGAAGGATGGAGTTTTCGCGCGTGTCGTCGTCGATGCCAGCACACACCAAAGTCGAGTGCATGCTCGACTTTGGCTCCCTCGGCGTTGGTGCCGTAAACATCGCAGCAATGCTCTTGTGCCCTGTCCAGAGCGCCATGTCAGCACCATATCTTACCCAAAGCAGTCATGATTGACATACCGTACACTGTCCGTCGCGGCTGCCGTCCGTGCTTTGAACGGCCTCCGCCGTGGGTAATTATGAATGATACTCTCGCAGCGCAGACGATAAAAGCGCAGTCATTCTTAGAGGCGGTGCTTGCACCGCTGCAGGCCCATCCTCTATGGCTGCCTTCTTCCGTCTCTTCGGTGACGGCAGCGCCTCGAACGAGTCCAAAGGCTCTGGAATTCGGCCCGCGCGCCGCTTTTCCCATGCCGCCCACCCACGCCCCTGGTGCGAGGCCGTCGGTGCGGGCCCGCACGCGCGTAATCATGGTGTCGTGCGGCCGGGCTGCCGGTTGAGAGGGACTACCGGAGAGTCTGGGAGGAGTGGCGAAGGCGGCGACAGGGGTGCGTCGGGCGAGCGTCGCGTCCGGCGGGCGGGAGGGCCCACGGAAGGGTCCACGGAAGGGGGCACGGAAGGGGGCACGGAAGGGGGCACGGAAGGGGGCACGGAAGGGGGCACGAAAGGGGGCACGGAAGGGGGCACGGAAGGGGGCACAGAAGGGGGCACGATACGCGGCGATGGCGTGTGCGACAGCACGACAATGTCGTCATCCCACTCCTTGAGGGGGCGCGGGGACGCGGGCGCAGGCTGCTGATACAGTAAGAAAAATATCAGCATGGATTACGCAGCACTCACAGGCAGCGCGTTCCTGTCCACAAGGGTGCTATTTCGTGTACTCATGCTCTACACTGATGGTTCGATAACCTCCCGAGGTTGTTCTAGACGGTGCGTCTGCGCTGGACGAAGCACTTGTGCTGGACAAAAAGGGTGGTGTCTGTACAAGGGTACGAGGGGGCTTTGAGTGCGCAGGTACGACCACCGACAGGGAGCGTGCACGCACCTTCGCTCGCGGTATCGGAGACGTCAGGGAGTTATCTTCCGTTTCTGCCACAGCAAGCTTGGGCGTTGCGGTGCGCGCAGACACAGAAGGAGTAGCCTTGACATCAAGCTCTGAGGTCGTGAGATCGGCAGCTTCGAACTTGGGAGAAGTCTGCGCAAAAAGTGCCACTCTCGACTCACCAGCCCCACGTTCCCGCTCGCGCCAAGTCCACCCTGTATGGCTAGCTGTACCCGCCACAAAGGCCGTAGCAGCGCACAGACATCTTTGCAGAGTGTGATGCAGAGCTACTCGTGAGCTCGAGAGCAACGTAGAAGCATGGTGGAAGCAGAGGCGAAAGAGGACTGCCTAGTCAGCCTAGCCTAGGCGCGCGCTTGGCTCCTCACACCTCAGTCCACGTGTTGGATTGCTGTCGGATTCAGACCAGATTCGGCAGCTGCTCAATGTGATGCGTCCCCTCCGAGCCGGCGGCCTTGTGGCGTGCCGACGGATCAGGAAGAATGTGTTGTGTACCGAGGAAAATTCCTGCGGGCAGGTAACCTGCAAATAGGCGCTGACCTGCGCTGACCTGCTCTGACCTAGGTTGACCTACGAAGAAAAATAGGAAAAGTCAAAGAAAATAAAATGTGAAACGGCGGATTGGAACCGCAGGTGAGTGCATAAACCAACTGAGCCAGGACAGCACAACAATTTACTAACGGAAATGCTCCATAGCACACGCGGCGGAAGCAGCCGAACATGCAATCAACATTGTGGCGCATCAGCCGCAAAGCTTCGGCTGCGTCATCAGTGCTGTAGAATGAACCAGAGCGTAGATAATGTCATTAACAGAACGGGGTATATATTGATACTATCGGAGAGCACGATTACATTGCGATAAAGTGGGAAACATAGAACAGAACCGTAAGGGACGGATGGGTGGTGCAAAGTGTATAAACAATAGGATACGCCGTGAACACGAACTAGGCGACAGACTTTGGGTCTATCGCGACGTGGTGAACGTCGTTGCGGCCGTAAAACCGCCCGCCTCGATCGCAGGCGCAGACTTGAACGTGCCAGCCTTTGTCGACACGCGCCATGCCCGGACGGCTGCCGCGATGTAGTGTTGACCTGCGAAAGGCTCAGCAAGAGCATGCGAACGACAGTAGATACGCACGTTATGATGACGCAGAATTTGGGTCCCGTTCGCGCGCGAAGCACGACGTCCGAGTTCTCCACCGCGTCGCGGATGTTCTCGCGGATATACGGCTTCTTGCTGTACCACTGGCCGTCTAGAAAAAGAACATACCCCTCGCTTCTGAAGGTAGTGTCAGTGCGCGCGGGACGAGAGTGTACGCGAAGAACGTACGGCACTGCGCGGCGCGCCTCAGGTTGTAGCCGCGCTGCAATCGCGCTCCTTCGTTTCTGGTCGGTGAGTTTGCCGTTGTACGGCAGGGTCTTCGATAGACGAGCCATTCTCGCGGTCGCAGGTCGACAGTTGGCCAGCGGTGTTCAGCAACGACGGGCGACGTTGACACGTGTGTAGGCGGGCGAGGTCCTCTCTTGGATGTGGTGAGAGGCGACACAGAGCGTGCGCGACAGGTCGGCGTGGTCGGAGCCGTCAATGACGAGCTGGCGAAGGTGTGGACGTCGTCGAAGCTGCAGATGTCGAGCAGCACGCGGTGCGACCGCGCGCACAGGAGCTGGCAGGGGATGAGCGTGAGATCTAGTTGTTCTCCTGGTTGTGGATGTCGAGCAGGGCGGTGGACACGTTGTCGAGGGGTAGGGAGGCCAGGCACGCTGTGTTCAAGGTGGGAGAGGGAGTAAGGGACAGGTAAGCACTCACTGCGATGCCAGACACTCTGGCAGTGTCACTGTTGGCTTCTGTGCTGGCTGTGGTTGGCTGGAGAGGTTGAGAGGAAGGTAGTGGGGTAAAGGGAGGCAGGTAGATTGGAGTAGACGCGATGTCGAAGTCAGAGCAAGCCATGGTAAAAGGGATAACCAAGCACCTTTGCCTATACCAAGTCCTGCCCTTTCTCTAAGTCCTAGACCCCAGATGACAGTCCTTGAGAGCGAGTTTGAGGTTCGCTCTTCTGCGAGGAGGCGAGGTAAGAAGAGAGGATGAGGGAGGGGGAGGTTGAAGAGCAAGGAAGAACGCAAGAAACCAGGGCGCCCGTTTACCAGGTTGCGATGTCAGCGCCGCCTCGCGAGCTGAACGTCGGCCGGTTACCGGTCTGTAGTTCCACGATGCGCGCGCCAGCAACTTCGCGCGCGCGCGCGCGCCGTCTGCCCTTGACGCGCTCGCACTCTGACACTTGCTCACCACGGCCGTGCGCACGCGCGCCCAATATCTTACCCTCTCGGCTGTCACGTCTTCATGGCGAGGAAGCACTCCCGCCGTTAGCCACAACGACGTGGGTACCGTTATTGCAGGGAGCTACAAGGCTCCTGCGTTGAGTGGCAGTCTACTGGGGTGCCTTGGTGCTCGTCAGCGTTCGCGCCCTGAAATTGGTTACGATTGCTTACTGCACCGTCGCTACCGTCCCTATCCCCTCCCAGCTTCGTACGCCGTCGTCTTCCTGCGCGGTGCGCGATTTTGAGCAGTGAAGAATCTAGACAGAGCGTTGTCAATTATTTTCAACAGACACTAGCTAAGTCAGCCTCGAGCTACAACTGTGTTTTCTCTATGTCTATGGCACGCTCTACATCCTCAGCGGGCATCTCACTGTTACCCTCCGCCACCGCCAGATAACGAGAGAACCCGGTACAGTCGGACTCACCTCACCCGTTGTCTGCTGTAGTGAAGCCTCTCGTGCTTGTCGTCTCGCTTGTCTGCACGTCAGTAGGTGACACTCCGGCCCTGCTCCTCCCCAAACTCAGCAGGCCATGCGCGCACGCTGAAGGTTTCCGCGAACCAGATGACTGCTACCTTTTGTCTTCGTGTCTGCTCCTGAGAAAGGTGTGTCAGTGCCGGACGGGTGTACAGGAGCAGTTGAAAAAACAGGCGATGAGAAGACCTTGTCCAGATGCTGTGCCTTGACATAGTTACAATTGAGATTTACAACGGCGAGGCGACATGCATGCTCAACGTTTGGCATCGTGCCCTCGTTCATGTTCTATAGCCCAGGCCGCAGCGGGTCGGTGGTCTATCGGACCACGCCTTGGCGACTCTACAGGGGGCCATGGACTCAATTCATCGCTCTGGAAGTCGAATCTCAAACTTGCATTGCAGGTAAGATACAGTTTTCGCGTACAGCAGGCCAGGACGGCAGTGGTGGTGACTCTATGGAATACCTGAAGCCTACGTAGATCAGTGAGTTGCACACGCCAAACTGGGGACTGAATATACCTGGATGGCGTCCTCATCCAAACTGAGGACATCATCCCCTTCTCGAGTCTGCTCTTCTTCCCTTCGCGGCAGGACAACAAGAGCGGATGCACGATCAACTCTCGAGCGAAAAGCAGGTGTGGCAACGTAAAGGTCGTCAATCGAGCCACAGCCCTACTCGCGTAAGCTAGCTGACCAGCATTGTATGGGCGCGGATGATACTTGCCGGGAAATTTGGAGACCGCGCTTGAAACACCAAGATACTCGAGAGCGAGCTGGGACTACGAGTAACGACGGTGACGGCGGAGACGAAAGACCTGCATCAGCCTAGTCTAGGCGCGCGCCTAAATCCCACGTAAGCGGATTGTGCCCGGATTGAAGACAAACGCCGTTTCGGATTCAGCCCGGATTCAAAACAGTCTCCCTAGCCTGACGCCGGAGACCGCCTAGCCCAGAAAGACCAGCTTAGCCTAGTCGCGCGCTCGGCTCCTCACGCCCCGGTATTGCTGTCGGATTCAGCCCGGATCTAGTGCGGATTCAAGCCGGATTCAACGTGCTCTCCAAAGGTGTTGCAGTGAGTGCGGGCAGACGGTGTAAGCCCCAACAAGGTAGATGCGATAATTCCATGCAAACATGATGACCACAATCAGGTACCGTTACATCGTTGCCCACGAGCATACTAGGCACTGGCTGAACGCTTCTAACCACCGAACTCAGTCCTGCACGCCCAGGCGATCAGCAACATGACAACTTTGAGATGTGATATGCTTACTCTGTCCAATGGAAGTACGTGGATACAATCCTGGCTTATCGCAGTTTGCTGTTGTGGTCGCGGAGTAGAAGCAAAGTGACAAACGATATCGTTAATCCGAACGAAGGTCGGGGCGCTGCGCATGTAGAACATCTTTCCCGCTGGATTGAGGTAAGCGTGATAGGGGTCGTGGCAAATGTCCTCGGGTGATAGCGGGTGAAAAGCGTCGACAATGGCGTAGACGTGATATTCCACCTCAGAATTGTCAAGACGTCGGGGCCAGGCGACGATGGTCGAAATATATCCCGCCTGCCAACTTCCTGCTGCCAAGTCTCCGAATACAACTTGGCTGTCGCCTATGGCAGTAGACTTTGGGCAGAACCGCACGCCACCACGCGTGATACTTTTCTGCAGTAGCACCTCCTGCCCCAACACGCCAAAGGTTCCGAAGGTTCCGAAGTCAAGGAGGCCGTCTTCCAAGAGACGTATGCGTAACTGCTCATCAATGTGGGGTTCCAGCGTCGTGCACTTCGTGGTGTTCTCCAATTCGGGTTCCGCTTCCCCACGAAGTGCGAGTGTGTCGTTGAAGAAAGTTCCACGTTTGTCGTCGCCAAAAACACGTTCGAACTCGGGGGTCAGACGAGATGCGACGGGCTCAGGCAATTGCTCTGAGCTCATGAGGACTCGAACTTCCTGCGCTGCACAGAAGTTCCGAAACATCGTCGCTTCCAGTTCACCTGCAACACAGCATCAGAGTGGCACTGCTGGGAGTGGTGGAGCTTTCTCGTACCAGATTTCCGGTTTGTATTCTGTTGCTGGAGAACGTGGTTGTAGCGTTCAAACGGGAAACATCTCCAGGAGTGAACGGGTCCAAAGAGCTCTAGAAACCGGGGGAGGTGCAGCGAAAGATGTTGGCTTGCCATAAGTGACTTGGTAGGATATAAGCGAATGACGCCTTGAAGGTAAAGCTGCATGGATTCGTGATACTCTTTTATCCGTGAGGCGGTCTGAACGCGCATGTTGGCCAGTTTTGTTGCCTTGACCAGGTGCATGAAGTTTCCGAGAATTTCACGCTCAGTGTCAGAAGCGGCGGGGGATCCCAAGATTCTGACCATGGAAGTCACTAAATTTACCGTGCATGCTGTGCGCCACTCGTCAGCTGAGAGGGTACCATGGGCAGCGCTCCCTAGATTTCCTGGGGCTCGTCCAATCCATGACGGAAGCGTTGTGGCTTCCATGTCTTCATGAACAATCTTCAATTTGCTTCCTCCCAGCACGAACGCATTGCATTGCGGAGGTTTTGGTCTCGCCGTGCCAGCATTCTGGCTTTCATCGCGCTTAAAAGGGATGTCAACATGAGTTACGCCTAACCACGCCAATCTCACCCACATAAATCGAGAGTTTGTTCAGGATATCTAACTTGCTCATCGAGTTTATGGTCTGTTGAGAGGCTCCCGATAATTCCGTGGTGAGGTCGGGACGGCTGCTCGCCACCGACTGAGCCAGCGCTACCACCACAGGCTTCCGCATTTTTCTGGAGACGGCTTTAACGGACGGCGTGACCTGCCATTCGTGAAGCGCATCTTCCAGCTCGTCTCCGGTAGCAGGGTCATTCCTACTCGGTTTTGGAGCGCTAGGATCGACGACTGAGCCATCTGGTCGGACCCATCCTTGCTCTAACCTCTGTGGTATGCGTGTCAGCAGTGTCCGACGCTCAGATTTCGAGGAGTCGCGGCAGACTGACATATTGATGCAAAGCGTCCAACTGAGCCTTTCTCTTGGCTCCGAAATGCAGGCCGGCATCCTGGCACAGTTGTTTCAATACACGAGCTCCAAGCTCATTGATCTCGGTGGCGGTACCGTGTCGCATAAGCCTCCAAGCGCGCTCCATATCGAACGCATCGGGGTTCGGGTTCCGCTTTGGTTGGTCCTGATCCTGGGCGGCATCGTCGACTCTTACGTCCATGCCCCAATACACACGGCAGTGCGTCTGCAGGTTTCTGAGGAGCAGGATGTGCATGCTATCAATCACGGTGAATTTCACAGGATCCCAGTATGGTAGGCGCAATAGCTCGGTGTAGCGAATACCGTGTTCTTCGAATAGCTTCTTCCGCCCGCCGGTAGATGCATCCTTCCATCGCTCGGCGTGTGCAGCGAACTCTTCTCGGCTTTGAATTCCAGGTGGCCATGTGTCCATGTCTAAGTTGTCGAGCTCATGCAAGGTTAATCCGCAATATGGACAGAAATGCATAGATCCGTGACTTCCGAAAGCCATGACCTGCCTAGAAGCAGGAGTATCACAGACCACCGGGACAAGGGCGACTCGAACAAGACGACCTTTGGCGTGCCTGTGCGTTCTGGTGTAGTAGACGCCACGATCCCAGAAAATGAGCAGGTCGTCAACCAGAGGCCGAAGAAGATGGTTCACTTCTGTGAGGGATGGCTCCTGAGGGCCTGGGATGACGCCAACAAGGAAGACGTTCTCCAAGCGATGACGAACGTCCGGGGGTAGGTTGAGACATACCATGTATATGGCAGTCGACGAATTATGGGCGCCTCCGAGTGAATTCTGGAATGGATGAAAACCGTCCATGTTGAGAGCAAAGACTAGACGTCCCTCACGACTTCCTGGAGATCCCACAAATGGTTTTTTGTCTGCGCCTTTGAACTCGCGAAGTGCCTCTCCATCCCAAATGTCCCTCATCTCCCCGGGCTTTGCTCCTGTGTCGAAAACGTCTCGGTGAAGGAGATCCTCAATACCAGGGCGTCGCATTAGCTTGCCAACCCATTCCTTCAGATCGTGATGCAGATAGCGTCTTGCAGCTCTTGATCTCCCTTGAGACATACGCCGCAGTGATTTTCCACATTCAGGGGAGTCGTGGGCTTCCTTGTTCGTACAGCGGTCTGGAAAGTCGTCGATGGGGTAGCAGCAGAAACAGCGAGGGCAGCAACAAAACTCGACTGAAGCGGGATTGAGATGCAGGCTGTCCAGAATTGTCCTCACGTCGTAGGGGATATCTGAAGCAGAGGGCCCAAACAGCTCGTGTGGTAAATCAGCCTCGGATAGCGCCATAGATGCGAATTGGTGCAAGCCGACTGATATGAAAGAGCAACGAGCCATAGACACATGGCACAGCAAAAAGAGAACGGCAACAAGGAGCTGAGCAAACAGAGATATGTTGTCTTCTGCAACAGCTGGTCGAACGTAATATGCCGCTATACACTTCGTTAGTCGTTGTTTCCACGAGTATTGCTTGTACGCACATGTATCCACGACAGGAACCTTGCCCTCCTTGACGTATCTTCTTGCACGGGATAGCAATTTAGAGCGACGCTCCCATTCCAGCTGTTTGTGCAACTCGATGGCGTATAGGTCGCCTTGGACCCGAGATACCATGTCCTTCAGGTGTTTCTGCACTAGTTCGTTCTCGGTATCCACGCCACCCAGCCGAGACATAAAATCGAGCAACCAAGCTTCGTGCTCCAGCAGCGCTTGATTTGACTCTCGTCCAGGTTCCAAAGAATACGGTCCGGTGTTAGCTTCATGGGTGAGGCGCATGGGTGCATGGACGGTCTGGAAGGGTGACGGAGGAAACAGGAAAACGACATTTTCCATGTCTATGGTAGGGAGAGCAGTCTTCCGCGTCTCAAGACCTTCAGATATGGAGGCAATGAGGCAGAGATACGCGGCTGCTTGAGGGGAGCGGACCCGCTGCGCCTCGGGTCGCATTGCTCGAGGTGGAGTGGGAGCGGAGCGCTTGCGGGGACGCGGCGGCAGCGGATCGTCCTTAGGTATCTCTTGCGTATGACCCCCAGAAAGGTTTCGGTTGTCCACCTTCTGGTGCTTGGCATATTCCGCACTGCTCACGGCTTTCCCGCAAACGAGAGATCCCAGTTGTGGATGCCACGCCACTCCAGAAGACGAGCACTCCGTGCATTGACAAATACAGAAAACTGCAGGTTCTTGAGGCCTGTTCTGTCCTACTGGATTCTTGTTGCGATCCAGCCGAGGCTTCATGATCTTAACCTGGTTTATACGTTAGTAATTGAATTCACGCAAATTAGGCTGGGCTCACCCAAATATCTGAAGGCGACAATCGATAGCTAGTCCGGTCTATCCTGATAACTAGTAGGATTATAGACCAATGAACCGAGACTTGGCCGATTTGCAGGGAATCCTCGGTCAGGTGCAACAAGTTCACTTGCGAGGACGGACACGAGTGCAGACACCACAGCCGGAACAGGCTAATGTTTGCTGTTATTTGTTCGCACAAAGGATGCAACGACAGACGCCTGTATGCCGACTTAACCAGAACCATGACTTCTCTCGACGTCCACGAGATCATTGCCCGACCGTCCTTGGCTCACCTGGTCATGAGAGACGTGGTACTTATAGAGGAAGATGGGTCCAACCCAGAAAGCATCACACTAGGAGTCACAATCATATTATTATCACAAAAATGCGCTGCCCTAGCGCCTATACACCAAACCAACCAGCAATACTCACTGGCAAAGGTTTACTTGGACTACAAGGGGTGTAGCCAAGCTTGAAGACGAGGTATAGAGACTAGAGAGGTGAGATGCGATGAGATTGAAGCTGGGGAGGCACCCCCAGCCCTCAGGGTTTATATACATGTGTACCAGGTCCCCAGGGACCGGTGTTCAGGGTCCTAGCTATCTAATACCTACTACGCTATTGGCTAGTGCCCTACAGGCATTCCTACATTCTCCTACACGTTCCTAAATGTTCCTACGATGTCCCAGAAACCTCCAGAACGTTCTAGCACTGTCCGGACCTGTCCAGAGACCTCCAGGACTTTCTAGTCCATTCCGGAGTGTCTCGGCGCTTCCAGACCCTTGCCTGCTTCTAGACCTTCGACCATGTGACCCTGGGATACCGCACGTGTGCGCATCACGTGACCGCCGTATCACGTGACCAGCCCCGAGCCTAGGGCTGTCACTCCAGCGCTTCTGCATGTCACAGTTCGGAGTAATCGCTTCTGTCACCTGCTGCCCCTAACCCTAAGGGTTAAGACGAAAAACTGTGACATTACCCCCAATTCTAGCTGAACCTCCTGGTGAAGCCTAAATACCAGTGGAGCCAAAACCATCGCTGCTGCGAATGGTTGAGTCGAGGCGAGAAACCGGAGTTGGTTCGGCGTAGGAGATTCTTTCGAGCACAAGTTGAGCGACACGATCACCCTTGTGGAATGTAAAGGTGTCGGGCGAGTTGTTGATGAGTAGAATTTTGAGCTCCCCTCGATAATCTCGGTCAATAACGCCTGCTCCTATGTCGATGCCTCTGAGGCTGAGGCCACTCCGTGGTGCGACTCGAGCGTAGGTACCTGGTGGAGTACACATTCGAAGGCCAGTTGGCGCTAGCTTGCGATCATGGGGCTTGAGCGTAAGGTCTTCCGTGATGAAAAGATCCAACCCTGCGCTTTCTGGCGAGCCACGTGAGGGAAGTTTTGCATCCTTGTTCATGAGCTCGACCTCGAACTGGTCGTCTGCTCCCCAAGATTGGAGTAGCGCGAGTTCGCGCACGAAAAACTCATCCTCCTCGTCGTGGTGGCGTTGCAGAAGGGAAATTGCCTTTGGCGCATCTGGGTATTTCTTGTGGAATTGTTTGACCTTCGCCATAGCGTGCTTGAGATTGGGCAAGTATTCCCATGTGTCGCTATGCTCATCGTAGCCTCTCCACCGTACTCGGTACATAACACGGCCTTTAGAGTCTGGCTGTGCATCTACGATCTGCTCGACCTCGTACTCCTCGTCATCACCCACACGAATGGGTGGTAGGGGTTTGCGCGTGCGATTGGCAACCTCATCCTCGACGTGCTTCGTGAGCTTGCTTGCGTGGAAGACCGGGTGAATCTTCACATGGGCTGGTAACTTCAGCTTGAAGGTGACCGGTCCCAGCTGCTCTACGATCTCGTAAGGGCCTACTCGCTTTGGTGCCAGTTTCTTGGAGGGAACCCGAAGGTTCAGATCCTTTGCGTCAAGCCAAACACGGTCTCCGACCTTGAACAAGGGTTCTGATTTACCCTGGTCGTAGTACCACTTCATTCGCTCTGCAGCCAGCACGAGCGCGGCTTTCGCCTGATCTTGGGCCTCCTGTCTAAGCTTCGTCCAGTCGTCCAGTTCTGACAACCTTGTAACACGGTCCTGCTCTGGGAACATGCGTGGATGACGGCCATATTCGACGAAGAATGGCGAGTTCTTGGTGCTTTCATGCGCCTGGTTGTTGTATGCAAACTCGGCAGAGGGCAAAAGGTACGCCCAGTCGTCCTGCCTGAAGCTTGTGTAGCAGCGCAGATACTGCTCCAATGACTGATTAACTCGCTCAGTCTGACCGTCTGCCTGAGGGTGAAATGCTGTAGTCATTGCTGACTTGATCCCCAGGAGTCTGCACCATTCCTGGAAGAGTTTCGCGGCGAACTGCGTTCCTCTATCCGAAATGATCTGTCTGGGTAGGCCGTGCAAAGGCCAAACACGCTCATAGAGCAAATTTCCCAGATCCTTGGCTGAAAACTCCTTGGTGATGGGGAGGAAATGTGCTCGCTTGGTTAAGCGGCAAACGACTACGAAGATAGCGTTGTAACCGTCCGACTCAGGCAAGTCCGTGATCATATCGCATTAGATTATCTCCCAGGGTTCCGACGGAACCTCGTTCGGTTGTAGCAGGCCAGCAGGCTTCTGGTTGACGTTTTTATGCGACTGGCAAACTTCGCAACCTGCGACGTACTTCTTGACATAAACTGACATTCCTGGCCACCAGTAGTTGCGCGACAGCAACTCCAACGTCTTCCATCGTCCAGGGTGTCCAGCCCCAGGGAAGTCGTGGTGTAACTTGAGTAGATCCGCCCTAATCTTGTCATCCTTGGGCACATACACCTTGCCTCGGTGCAGTAGTAGCCCGTCCTCGAGGTGCCATTCCGCTAAGTCCTTCCCGAACTCTCTTGGTCCTTTCAACATCAGATCTTTGTACGACTTGATGACTTCGTCGTCCAGCAGGGCTTTTCTGATCCTTTCTAGCAGTTTGCTATCGTCCACTATCGATGAATGGGTTGGTTGCATGGCTCGAATCGCGAAATATTCTGGCTTCAAAAGGACTTTTTCACGATTGTCGCAATCCACCCCCAATTCATGATCTGGCCTCCTGGACATTGGATCAGCCCGCTTCATCGTCTTTCCAGGCTTGTGCTCCAACTTGAAGTGGAAACGTGTGAGGAAAAGACTCCAACGTGCTTGGCGTCGCGTCAAGTCTTGCGCCTTGCGGAAATAGGTCAAATTCTGGTGATCTGACCATATGTCGAATGGTAGAGGGTGTCCCTCCAAGTGGTGGCGCCATTCCTTCAATGCGCGGATGATGGCTAGCATCTCCTTGTCGTATATCTCGTAGTTGCGCTCATGTACGCCTAGCGTCTTGGAGTAAAACGCGACAGGGTGCCAAAGGCCATCCTCGCCCAGTTGCTCAAGTACAGCCCCCGTAGCAAAGTCTGACGAATCGCATTCGAGCCTAAAAGGGTGCTCGTCGTCTGGAATCTTGAGAATAGGCGCAGTAGTGAACGCTCTTTTGAGTGTATCGAAGGCATCCTGCTGCTCAGGCCCCCATTCCCACTCTTTGCCTTTGCGGGTAAGCTCTGACAATGGGCGAACAATCTTGCCAAAGTCTCGAATAAACCGTCGGTAGAAGTTAGCAAAACCCAGGAAGGCCTGGACATCTTTGACCCTTTTGGGTATGGGCCAAGATAAAACGCCATCTACCTTCGATGGATCCATCTGAACTGACCCCTTGCTGATGATCATTCCGAGGTATTCAATGCTATCCGTCTCGAAGAAGCATTTTTCTGGCTTAGCGAACAGGTCATTGTCGCGTAGCCGCTGCAATACCTCGCGAACTAATCGCCGATGGTGGTCCAAGTCATTCGTGAAGATGAGAATGTCGTCTAGGTAGACCATGACATGCCCTTCTCGAATCAGATCGTCGAGAATATGGTTCATCATGCGCTGAAAGGTTGCTGGTGCATTGCTGAGGCCGAAGAACATCACTGTAGGTTCGTATAAACCGAAAGGTGTGATGAAGGCCAGCTTCCACTCGTCTCCTTCCTTGATTCTGACGTTGTTATACCCCCATCTAAGGTCAATCTTGGTGTATATACTAGCCTTAGATAGTCGATCTATAAGGTCTGAGATCTTGGGTATAGGGAAGCGGTCTTTCTTAACGACTTCGTTCAGCTTTCTGTAGTCCTGCACCAAGCGCAATGAACCGTCCTTCTTCTTCACGAAAAAGACTGGTGCTGCCAGCGGGGATTTACTTGGTCTGATGTATCCCTTGGCGAGATTCTCCTGAATCCACTCGTCCAGAGAATTCCTCTCTTCTGGCGACAGCGAGTAATTACGAGCTGGTCGAGGTAGGGTAGCTCCGTCGATAAACTCGACAGCGTGGTCGTAAGGCTTTCGTACGGGTAACCGTTCGCTTGCACGCTTCGAAAACACGTCCCCATAGTCTTGATACTGTGCAGGGACAAGCTGCTCCCAGCCCTCGATTCCCTCCAGCGAACGAATACTGCACATCGCTGCGATCTTCCGGCAAGTTAATGCCAAAACGCGGCCATCTGGGGTGGAAGGGTCGACCCACTGGAGCCAAGGCTCCTCTTCCTCCTCCTCGAAGTCCTCATCCATAGGTTCTTCGAGCTCTGCTTGTGCTACTTGAGCCTTGTGGCTGGTAAAGCGACAAGAATCTGGGCATCTGGAGTACTTCCACTCGCCCTTATCCCAATCTATCTCGGGATTATGCTTCTTCAAGTAGCTAAAGCCGAGGAACATGTCCTTTCCACCCAGATCTGTAATGAGGCATGCTTGTCTGGAGACATGGTCCCCTACGGCTACGTCGAGCCAAGCGTACTCCTCAATACTGCCACACTTGTTCCTGGAGCCATCTGCGTTGTAAACGCGTATCTCCCTGGCCAGCTGGTTCGTCTTCAGCTTATGCTTCTTGACGAAGCGATGGCTAATGAACACAGCATAGGCCCCTGAATCAACCAGCGCGGTAGTCTGCACTCTGATTTCCTTACCCTGACTCAAAGTTACTGGAACGATAAAGCTCGATTTAGAGGGCAAACTAGAGACTTTTCTCGATTCCAAAACTGATCTAATACATTCTACTGAGTCGGGAGGGTAAAGGAAATCTAAAAACGGACCAGATGTCGCAGACTCTACATCGGTCCCTGCAGAAAATCCTCATCGTCTGAGAACACCACGCGGTTAATCTTCTGCGCCTTCTCCTTTGAAGACGACTTCTTCTTTTGCTTGGTCTTGGGGGTATCTTCTTCTTCTGAGCTATCCGAGCTCGACTCCTCGTCAGAGGCTACCTCCTGGAATCTCTCCGAGTCACTGGCGTACACCTCGCGCACGCTGTTCTTCGTGTGGCGAGAGCCCTTATCCTTCTCCTTTCCCTTTGAAGGCGAAGCCTTTGACGAACTGGCCACCGGTGCATTGGTGGTTTTACTCGACGACGTCGAAGAACCTGAGTTGTTCTTCTTCGATGGACACTCCTTGGCGATGTGGCCTTTGCCTCCACACTGAGCGCAGCAGCCTTTCTTCTTCGCCTCCTCGAACGACATGGCAACCTTCTGAACTTTGGCTGTCTTGCCTTTACCCTGGGCTGAGCCCTTCTTCAAGGCGTCGACATCCATAGCGTCAGGGTCTTTCGACGACTGAGGCTGTCCAGAGAGTACGGTGCCCGTCAAGAGACGTTGATCCTGCAGAATCTCCTGAACATCCTTCAACCAACCATCCCAGGTCGTAGCCCACTGAGCACGACCACGGGCTGCCAGTACATCTGCAGCGGCACGAGGGGTATGGGCATAGGCTTTGACCAACAGTTCTTCGTTGGAGAAGCCGGTTTGGCGAGCCAGCGAACGGAATCGAGCAGCAAACTCATTGAAAGTCTTCTCGTTCGTTCCTTTCTTGCTGACAAGCTGCTCAAACTCTGCCCTTGCCCTGTCCTTCTTGTCGGTCTGTTGGAATCCTTTCTGGAGTTCGTTCACAAAGTTGGTCCAAGTACCAAGGGGCTTTGAGTCTGCCACCTTGTCGAAGTACTCTTGCATGACCTTCTTTGCTGAACCTCGCAGGTAAGTCATCGCCGTCTCTATCTTCTTTTCGTCGTCCATTACGCCACGGTGGCGCAACCAGAGTGCCATCGACTCGAGCCAGTCATCCAGCTTACTAGCCTTATCACCATTAAAGGTGTCAGGCTCCTTCATGGTAGGGAACAAAGACTGAGACAACCCAACGTTGCCTCCACTAGTGCCTTGCTGAACCAACACTTTCAAGCTCTCGTTCTCCTGCTTCAGCACCTGCATAGCGTTCTGCAAAACGCGATTTTGGTTCTGAGCCTCTGCTATCTGCGCAGACAAGTGCTGTCTAGTCTGCTCAAGAGTGTCTATCTGCTCCTGAAGTGTCTTGGCCTCAGTTTTGCGTTTGCGAAGGGCTTCCTTCAAGCGAAGGACTTCTGAACCCATTTCCGACCTTACTTGAGCTATCTCAGCCTTTACCCAGTTACCCAGGCTGTCAACGAGGGCCTTGAAGTCGCCAGGAGTCAGTCCTTCCTGAGCGGCTTGTACCCATGACTGGCTGTACTCTTCGTAAGAGGTCGAAAGCGGCGCAGCGGCCAAAACTGGGGTAGGGCCTCCCTCAGCCATAGAGCCGAGTTCTAACGCTCCCCAAGGGTCCATACCACTTGAACTCGCAGCAGAACGCAAACCAAAGTCAACAGGATTTGAATTGAGCGACATCTTGATTCAAAAACGCGCAGATACAAAAACTAATCGAGGTTCTTCTCCAAAAACAACCAATCTTCACCCAACTCCTGAATCAGCTCCCTGCAATGCTCAGCGAAGCGTGGCTTAAGCTCAGCGAAGCTATGTGCGCCTGCCTTCTTCAAATCCCTCGAAATCTTCTTCCACTCCCTCGTGGTGTACTCCTTCGTCTCGACGATGGTCTGAAGGTGTTTGCGAATGTTGTCGAACCTCTCCTTGAACAAGCCCAAGGTGTAGAGCTCGTGTTCAGTCAACCCAACTCGAAAACGCTGCTCGTCTAGCTTCTGAAAGAACGGACCCAAGTGGTTAAGGGCGCCGTTGAACTTTCGTCCGTAGTCGCGCAGCTGATGGACCTGAGTGTTGGTGTGAAAGCGAAGGTCTTTGGGAATGGGTTTGACTTCGATAGGGGGAGTAGGGGGAGGTTCAATACGTTCGATGAGGGGTAGAGGGGGAGGGGCGTTCGCGATGCGATCGAGTAGGCGGCGCTTGCGCTGTTCGTTGCGATAGTCTTCGAGCTGAAGCTGGTGCTTGAAGTCGTTCAAGTCTGCTTCACGAGCAAGCCTTTCACGACGACCAGGGACAGGGGTGTAGGGTGTAGTGCGAGGTTTGTACGCAGGGCGCGGCTTCCCAACGTCTTTGAAGCGGTGAAGGTTCGAGATCTTGATGCGCTCAAGCAAGGGTTTGCCAGAGCTCTCGTCCTTAGCAAGGACAAAACGGTTCCTAGCAGCTTTAGGCACTAGTAAACACGGGTCAGCCTGTGTACACAAGCCAGAAAACTTCTCCACACAGGCAAAGCGCAAGGCTTTCCTGCCCGCCAACCCTCAACGAAGAGAAAGGGGTATTACTGCGGGTTTCCACGCCACGCAGCTAAAACTGGTTGGACAGGGTATTACACCCTTAGTCCAGCACTACAACAGGGGTTACTCGTCCGCAGGCAAAGCCCTCTGAGGTGGGTTACACCACGTTCCCCTGTCTGTACCTAAAAAGGTACTATAGTGCCCACTTACGCCTGTGGATCGGCAGAAAACTGAACAAAGCGCAAAAGCACTTGTTCAAACAAGCCCCCAGAACCCAAAGCAATAACCTAGGCCACCAAAGGTGGAGTAGGTTGGCTAGCTTCAATCTTCTATCACAAAAATGCGCTGCCCTAGCGCCTATACACCAAACCAACCAGCAATACTCACTGGCAAAGGTTTACTTGGACTACAAGGGGTGTAGCCAAGCTTGAAGACGAGGTATAGAGACTAGAGAGGTGAGATGCGATGAGATTGAAGCTGGGGAGGCACCCCCAGCCCTCAGGGTTTATATACATGTGTACCAGGTCCCCAGGGACCGGTGTTCAGGGTCCTAGCTATCTAATACCTACTACGCTATTGGCTAGTGCCCTACAGGCATTCCTACATTCTCCTACACGTTCCTAAATGTTCCTACGATGTCCCAGAAACCTCCAGAACGTTCCAGCACTGTCCGGACCTGTCCAGAGACCTCCAGGACTTTCTAGTCCATTCCGGAGTGTCTCGGCGCTTCCAGACCCTTGCCTGCTTCTAGACCTTCGACCATGTGACCCTGGGATACCGCACGTGTGCGCATCACGTGACCGCCGTATCACGTGACCAGCCCCGAGCCTAGGGCTGTCACTCCAGCGCTTCTGCATGTCACAGTTCGGAGTAATCGCTTCTGTCACCTGCTGCCCCTAACCCTAAGGGTTAAGACGAAAAACTGTGACAATTATCCCGCTTTCACAAATCATTTAGTAAGCTCCACAATGTAGTAGACTGAAGGTGCAAATATATAGCTTGACCGTGCATGTAGACTGGTTGCTGGTTGTCAACGAAGCAAGCTATCAAGTTTATGCAAAGCTTATCACACGGACCTTCGAGTTGACTGGTTACGAAGTAAGTACACTCGTTGCGGGTTGGCGATGCTCTATCCTGGTCACCTAACGAGATCCCACTAGAACAGTCTGCGAGCGGCATTAGCGGTCAGAAGCTCCAACGGTGCAATGCGGAGGCTATGCTTCCAGTTCTCCCACAGGACTGAGCTCGTATCCTTCATCCGGACTCTATCCTTCTTGATGTCTGGCGCTCCCGAACATTTCGGCAAATCAGAGGCCTTGAGTTGTGTTGACACAAACGCGTTTGCGCGTTCCCCAGATGCCGGAGGTGCTGCGTTACGATACATCACGGAGCAGCTGCCGGGAATTGCTTGGAGTTTGAACACCGCGACCAAGCGCTTAGAGGGGAACATCTTGCTAAACCGGTAAGCTACTTTTCTTCCTCAGCAGCCTGGTACCCATGACTCACCTAGTCCGCAGAGGCCTACCGTTTTCCACGTCGGAGCTGTTCGCATTCCTCCTGTAAGAGCTTTGATATTGCTCCGTCACATTGCGCTTTACTGACCTGGTCGCCACCTAGAATGGGAGATAATGGAGACTCGCTGTACACGCAACCTTCTCTCTACGTGATCGCCTGGACGTGTCTCTCGTTTCACTATCTCCTTCTGTACTATGCGTTCCGTGTGTTGCTCAGGTTTTCAAGGATGCTGCTTGGTTTTTAATCGGTTTAACGGACTACACTGAATGCTTAGCATGGCTGTATCAAGAGCATATAAATTCTCAACTTACACCTCCTCAACATAATGTGCTGTGGACAGTATCTTGGTACGGCGGACTCGAGAGGGCGATTGCGGGCCAGTCAGACTGGTCACCAGACGCCCCAATAAGTTCAACTTGGCTTGCATCCTGATTGTCTTCACACCCGATGCCGGACGCGGAAAACCGTGTCGTACACTCTCTGGGATGGCTTAGACCGCACTCGAACTCATCCGGCCAGGCCAGACGGCCAGCCACATCGTGCCGCACTTCTGTGACTCGAGACAGTTGGAGATGGACGAACGCCGAAGAACCTTGCAAGAAATAACCCATGGTCTGTTCAGTCCTCCCGCACGCGTTCCATTGTGATCTGCTTACCTGGCTGCCCGTCGCTCCTGGCAGTGACGAGGCCCTGAACACCCAGTCTGTATCGTTGAGCAGTGTCTCCGTTAATGTCGGGGAGGGTACAACGGTGGGTAGGTCGTGCACCTCGCCTCGGCACATCTTCCGCTTGTGGGCCTTCGTACACGCGGAATCTGGGCAGTGTTCGTGTTCGTGAGAACGTCGCCGCGCGCACGTCAGATACCACTCGGATTCGATCCGGATTCCGGCCATATTCGTCTCGAATTGGCGACGCCTGTAGGCAGGTCCAAGTTCCGAAGACTTGCGCGACAGAGTAGACGGAAGCCGTTGCTTGAGGAGTTGTGGGCGCAGAAAGGACTATCCCCGGCTCAGCGCCGTCCATACCCCTCGTGGCGATCCCCTTGACGAAGAAACATTGTGTGCGCTTCCTTGTCTGCCATGAACGCGGGATGCGAGAAGGGAGACAAAGATCAGAATAAAGCCGGACTTAACGGTGGAAGGCTGGGTGTCAACTTCTTCCTCAGTACAGGATACCCGAAACGTACCTCTTCTTGACCAGGCTAGGCGTGAGTCGCAGTCTCCAGGAAGTCGGTGACCTTGGTCCAATGAATCGGCTTCATACAATTTTTTTTCCCCGCACAGATGGCTATGAGCGAGCCGGAGAGGTTTCGGAGATCGGAGCCTGTGCAGAATGAGGTTGACGGAGAGGTAGCGAGTTGGGGAAAGAGTTACGCACCACCTCTAGTGTTATGAATACCGAGGTCCTGGGAAGTCCAGGAGCCCCTCAGGACGATAGTGGCTGTGATGAGAGACGTTCATAACGAGGAAAGGTATGTTGAGACAGTCTTGCCCTGTCTCCAAACAGGGCGTTGATGCCCGCTTCGCCCTTCTCGGTCGTCTGTAGAAGAGCAGACACGGGTGCGAGGGGAACGGGACCTTCTTGGCTTCAACAGTGTACAGCGCGAGATAGAATACGGAAAGCTGTCTTGCGAACGTCGGCATCGAGGGCTGCTGAGACACGATGGATGTCTTGCTCGGAGGCGTAGGGCGACGTGGTGCTTGAGCGCGTCAAGAAGCGCGGTGCGTGTTGCGGGGGACTGGAGCTCGGAATCGAGCTTCTCGACGGAAAACACACAGTAGAGAGCGAACAGACACACGCTCCATTGAGAAAGGGGGGAGGGCGATGTCGATCTCGCGGTTGTGTCTGTGTTTTGGGCGTTGCGCTCGGCAATGAAGGACATCCTGCGCGCGCAGCGCCGCAGCGTCGAGTGTCCAGGGCGCGCGATGCGGCAGCCTGCGCCAGATAGACTGCATAGAGGCCCTCAGGCCCCGCGGCTTGTCGAGGACAGTGTAGGACTAGCCATACCTTCAAGCGGTTGTGACACTGGCGAAGCGCTCTTCGCCACGAAGAGACCACCCGCCGGTGGGAGGAAAACGTCAACCCAGCGCTCCTGGTGGGTCGTGCATGAGGCTAACTACCTCGAGTACAAGTTCCTCGTAGGTCACGGCGGCAAGATCGTCAATGAACGAGCCATCCTCGTTGTAGCCAATCCAAGGGCTTATTCAGTTTGCCGAGTCAGGGTGCGCCTTTCCTTAGAGAGCCCGAACAAGGTGCACCCCAGAGCTTCCCCAGAAAAAGGCGTTCCATGTGCAGTTCCGCGGACGTTTTACAACTCGCAGCATAGATACTCTTCGAGCTTTCTGGTAGCACCCTCGAGATGACGGTTGTAGTAAGGAACGTTGGCAATGAGGAAGGTGAAGACGGGCTTGCGCGGTGAGAAAGGCGTCTTACTGTGGTCGAGATCATTCGGAGCCTTCACCTCTTGCAAGTGAGTGACCTTCGCCTCGATCGCCGGCGTCGGTGCTTTTGTCGGTGTCGGGTTAGCGTGCACTGGCACCCTCTTGCGCCAAGCCCTACCTGTGTGTTAATTCGTGAGCTCGAGAGCAATGTAGAAGCATGGTGCAAGCAGAGGAAAACAAGGCCTGATTAGTCTACCCTAGACGCGCGCTTGGCTCCTCAGGCCTCGTCAGTCCACGCGGTGGGATTGCTGTTGGATTCAGCCCGGATCTGGCACAGACGCAGATCTCGTGCGGATTCATACCGGATCGCCACTCTGTGGAGTCACCAGGGGTCTTCTCCAGCTCACATCCAGGAAGCAGCTTAGACAAACAACGCGGACAAATTAACACAAACAGAAAACAACTAGATAACATGCTACTAGCGTAGAGCAACCTGGGACAGCGGGAGCGTGCGAGCGCGTACCCAAGTGAGTGGTGAAACAACACCGAAAAGACCAATCGAGGATCTTTAAGTATGGGGGTGGTCACGGGGAGGGTATCGGCGACAACAAGCTCATAGTGGAAGGGCGTCGGTGCATGTAACTACAGATGGTGCCCTGTAATAATGCCTCGCGCTTGCCTATAGACTCGAACTTTCATAAATTGACGGGGTACTCGCAGATCAGCTGCCGACGGACGCACTGCCTTATGAACTCGTAGTCAGTATCCTGTTTGCGCGGGTGCAGCACTCGCGAGGTGCAGTGTGACAACCAGAGCGCACCCCAATCGGCGTGTCGAAGTGACGCCCGGACTCGCGGCGGATACGTGAGTGGCGCCCGGATTCGTGGCGGATACGCGCAAGCGCCGACGACCGTCCGCCGTGTGGCGCGGAAGCAAAACGCCTTCGGGCGATCGAGGCTGCCGCCAAACTCCCTTCCATGGTAATTCCTGTACAGTTTTAGCTTATCTAATCGTTCCCTCTCCTTTATATACGTCCCATAGCCCACTCTAGACACTCAGAGATCATTTCTACTCTGAGTGTGCGTTCCCCTTGTGCCTGCGACCCCCAGTAGCGTACTAATATGTGTATTAGCTACCGGACTGAGCGTCCGTTTACAGGCCTCGCTGTGCGCGCTGACCGGAGTCAGCGGCCCCCTGTTTGCGCAGAATCCGTCCAGAGACCAGTTCTGATACGGCGGGCTAGCGACTACCGATTCAGAGAATGCGCAACAGCCTCCTATATGCACGGTATTGTGTCAGAGTCAACGGCAGTACATAACTAGTAAGAACGCACAATATAGTGTCTACGACTACATGTGAAGAGCTTCCATGAATTCCTTCAACTTTTCCTCCTCAATCGATGCTTGAGCCTTGCTGAACCACCTCGCTAGTACTACATGACGTATAAGACGATCATAACAGTGTCGACACAGAGCGTGAACCCCAAACTTCTGTAAGACCGCCTCGCACTGAACGAGATTCAGAACACAGCTCATCTCAACTACAGGAAGAATTAGGCGGCGAAGGAGCAGACCCTCCCAAGCCAGTTCGCAAGGGGTCGTAGGGCTAGAGTCTGATGACGGATCGTCCATGAGCTGGAGGGCAGGCAGCCTACGATCACAAGGACCTGACTTGACAACAAGGATGCGCCCGATGGTCGCCAGTGAATGCACAGAGCGACCGAACTCCCAACGAAGGAGCCTACGGGTTTCCTCGATTATGCGTAGGGCTTTTGAAGCGATGGGCCCTGCATCGGCAGAGAGGTGAACCGGGTCTCGTATGAGGAAACGGAAGGGAACATCGAGCCACGCCGCAACTCCGACGCGAACTGCAGTTGATATCTGGTCCTTGGGGCTGAGGGCCAGAAAGTCGGGGTGGCAGTGAATAGCCGAGACAGCGTAGGAATGGGCCACGGGAACTTCCCACTTATCTGCGCTAACCAGGATGGTCAGCAGAGGTTGGGTGGTGCTGAGTTGTGTCACATTGCAAAGGGTGTGAGACGTAGGGTCGTTGGGGAGCGGCGCGACCATCGTTACGGCGATCTCTGGGGCGGTATCTGGCGTTGGCTCGTCATTGTTGTTGTTTGCTTCTTCCCCTTGAGAGTTTTCCTCGAGACTGAAAGTCCCGATACTGGAAAGATCCGAGGTGTTCGTAGCAGACCAGGAAGACAGGTAGGAAGAGGAATTTCCTGTCTGTGGTTGAATCGAATATGAGTGCGATGAATACGACATCGAGAGGCGATGACCCGACGCAACGTGGTCATCTTCTGAGATCGGGAACCGCGAAAAGCTGAATGTCAAATGAGCTCGACCTTTGCGCACAAAATCAGGAGAAGACACGCAAGCTCACAAGTCTTTGTTCTCAAAGAGAATATCCAGAAGGTAATCAAAATTCTCCGGATAGTCGTCTAAAACGATGGGATCGTTGATGTCAATGCCCTCGGTAGAGGAGGTGTGGGGTGCCATGTTAAACATGTCGTGAAAGACCTTTGAATGGTTTACGAGAATCTCGCGCGGAAGTTTGTACAGGACTTCCTTGATCTACGATCATATAAGATGAGAATATACTCGCAAGAGTACCGCTATAGGACGAGACAAACCTGAAAGTGGAAAGCGTCCGCAGCATCATAGAAGTGCCTTGAGAGTCTCTTCACCGCAGGCGTGGTAGACATATTGTTGCCTCAGGAGACTAGGATGCGGGTGAAGATGACGGGGTAGGTGAGGGAGTTGAATCGAACTGGGAGTTAACAGTGAGCCAGATATAGTCATGGGAAGGAAAGGGGGGAAAGCCATAATACGTTGAACGCACAAAGGCTGAATGAGCCACCCGTAGAGAGCCGCCGCCATCACAGCCTTGAGATAGCTTTCGCATGTCGTTTATAGCACGTGGTACCACTCTGGCTCAGATTAGCTGGCAATGCCTGTATGAGGAAGTCGCCCAAAGACTTCATGACTAGCACCAATTGTGACAGGCGCATGCACACATGTCGGCAGGGTGCCGGGAGTCAGTGCTGATAACCTTATAATTATGGACGCGGTAGCATGGGTACGAGAGTGACAACGAAGATACGGAACAGGATGACGGGTAACTAGACAGTGTTGAGGTTGCATGATAGGACGGGACAAGACACGAGACGAGAGCGAAAGTCAGGAGCAGTGACAGAGGCAGGATAGTATGTTACGCAAACGCAGAATGAGAACATGGTGCAAGATCGGGGATATGAAGGAGAGCAGATGGAGGGAGACGATGTGACGTTGCAAGCTTCCGAAGCGGGATGTTATTTCCTTCGTGCGTAGACCTGCTCCAGGCGAATATAGCTAGGGGTTCGGCCCTCCAAAAGCTCTCGGCGCGCCGCCTCCTCGATAGGGTCCAGAATCTGTTCAGGAAGTCCAGTTCCCAAGAGCAAAGGCCGACCAGAGAGAAGGAATGCCTGCAATTGCCAACGTGTCAACCCCGGTAAAAGCGAGGCAAGCGAAGAGACGGCTTACAAGAATGTCGTCACGCATAAGGGCGCCATGACGATTCCGCGTGCGCGCGACCTCGTCCTTACCAGGGTAGAACGTTGACGTCTGGTACCACCATTCACGGTATTCAACGTCGTAGAAGGCCGGGTGGGCGATCGTCCAGAGGTAGAGGTGGTTGGCGGCGTCAGGCTCGCCGCCCTGCTGTTGGATGGCGGTGTGCGCGAGGCTCATCCAGCGGGCGAGCGCGCTGGGCTGCGACGCGAGTGGCACAGGCCGTTTGTCGGCGCCATAGACGCGAAAGTCGAATTCGGTGAGTTCGATGATGCCGCCCGGCTTCAGAGCCAGGGCAATCTGATCGATAAGGTCACGATAGTTGCGGATCTGGGGAACGTGAGCGATCGCGATCACGCCTGGGGGCCGCACACGTACGCGCCGGGGACGCGATTGGCGGATGAGACTCACCCCAGACGAGATGAGACGGGCGTGCGCGACATCGAACTGGCTTGTATAGTGTTGCAACCCGAGGTTGATGTCGTCGATCTCGCTCCTGCGACGCGCGGCGCCCATCAGTGTACGTTTGCCATGCTGTCGAGCGTTTGTTTGGGACGAACCTGCAGTTTGGCGGCATGTGTCGACACGACGGGTGACAGAAGCACTGGGCTCTGCTGGTGCACTCACCGTTCGTGCAGGTAACCGGGAGGGGGGCGAGGTCGACACTGACCGCGTCGACGTGGGGAAAGTCGCGCGCGACGTCAAGGATCCTGTGCACGCGGGCCATTCATTCATTATCAGCGGCAGTTGCGGCGCAAACTATTATGTAACTGACCAGCTCCCGCTTCCGCATCCAAGGTCAACAACCGACTTGCGGACACCCGGCTCGTGCGCGAGGACTTCGTAGAGGGGCCGCGGATACTTGCCCATGACCTCGATGAACATGAGGTGCTGGTGGTCTGCGAGCACGTCAGCGGCGCATGCATAAACCATGATAGCAGTGGCCGCCGGTATGCGCACCAAGTCGCTCAAACTCGTCCTCGTCTGCCGGGAGGCGATAGACCTCTGAGAAATTGTTAAGGTCGCGGCCGTACTCGCGGCGGTAAGCGTTGGCACGGATGCAGCTGTTCATGGTCACGACAGATGGCGTCGGCGAGCCCGTGCGGACGCTGCTCATAGAGGTGACGGAGCTGGCGTGTACGGACACGCTTATGAAGGAGCGGTCGGAGGCAGAGCTAGCGTCGCTCTCGTCACCTGAGTCTTGGTCGCGCTGAGGCAGTGGCGGGGCGTCGGGCGACTGGGCGGCAGACGGGTAGCCATGGCGCTGCATGGTTGCTGGGCGTGCGGACACGGCTTAGTGGAGGGGGTGAGGGTGGGCGGAGGAGATGAAGAGTGGCACATCGCGATTATAATGTCGGCAGGGACGCAGAAATCAGAGGAGGCCGGCGCAGGACAGAACACGCTCTGGAGTACCCCGTTGCCATCCGGGGAGGCTATCTCTGCGACCCGCGTGACCATGCCGGTGCCAAGCGGCGCGCGCCGCGGGCGCAGCCTCGCAAGGCATCCGCGGTCGCGCTTTCTTCTTCGGTTACATAAGTATCGCGCTTGCGATTGTCTTTTGACCGGTCTGTTTACATGCCGCACCACATAGTCTGACGTCCCACGCGTCGTTCCTGTCCGTTCGCTCGCCCATTCTCCCGCCGCGCCGCGAATTTGAATCAGGTCGTACCCTCTGGTCGCGCCCGCTGAAGCGGCCGTCGTGCAAGCGTCGAGTCTCCGAGACAAGCAGAGTTAAAGACCATCTAGCCCCACCACTGTTCCCACGCACTACGGAGTTTCAGACGCTCGGGTTCCTTTTGGATTCAGCCCGGATTCCGACAGACAGACACCGGAAGTCATTCGAAAACGCGCTGCTACTGGCCAAGTCTAGCAGCACTCCTAGTCCCGGTGGTTGGTTGCACACAATATATACATGAAAACGCTGAGACCAGTGAAATCCCTTACTTGATTGGTTGCAATGGGTTGTCCTGACTGCGCTCTAACCACGATGCTTTGAGTGCAGCACGCAAACACAGTACAAAGGAGTAAGCTCACCAAGCAAGCACATCTCTGGCAGAAACAGGCTGTCTTGAGATGCCGTCCCCGCGCCGTCCACCACGGCACCCTGCAAGGCCATTGGGCATTCCGATGCGGTCACAGGGCAGACGCCTCGCCCGACAGATACAGTGCTGATGCGCGTTGGGCAGTGCTTGCGTAAGACAGCAGGCATACGCTCGCAGGAGATTGTAGGGACAATGAAGATGCCGACAAAAACGGAGATCACGACTTGACTAGTTAGCAGAGCGATCACGCTTAGTGTCGTGTAGGCCCAACGGTGCGGTATGGAGGTTGGAGCCCGGGGCTAGAGTACGTGAGTGACTGGCCGCTACGATGTTGTGTTAACGCACCTGCGTGACTGACCCGATGGTACACGCCTTCAGCGGAGAGTTATCATCTGCCTAAAGGGCTTAAGTGCTTGGAAAGACTATGAACATGCAGGACGCACCTCTTCCGGACGGTTACTAGCAATGACAACCGAAGACTCTTCTTCCACTCTGAAGTGCTCAGGGGAGAAAGGGCTGGTAGTTGCCGTCCTACCCTCCAAGACGATGCGAATTGGGTCAAACAGTTTGAACATGGCGCAGTTTCGAGATTGGGTGGCGGTAATGTGAGGGAAGGACGGAAGGACTTATTAGCGTGATCAACGCATGCGCGAGACTTTACCTACACCTTGCGGCCCCGTGGGACAAACGGGCGAGCGTCGGAGCCGGATTCCGCTCGGATTCAACCCGGATTCCAGCCAGATTCGGACTGGCGCTGCCGGCGCCAGCAATTCGTGACTACGCTTGTATAATAATACACTTCGAAACAAAGGAGAGAAGGACAAAGGCGCAAAGGGGACTTGTACGTGGTTATGCGAACGTATGAAAGGCGACGATAAGAATTTGAGGGCAGTACATGTATACACTAGAGAAGGTAGGGAGAAAAGACTAATCTTGCCTCCGCTTAGGCGTCTTCTTTCGTATCCTCCTAGCCAAAGGGTCAGCTCGCCAAGAAACTGCTTCCGAGTCGGAGAAGAAAGCTCACTCTACTAAGCTAGAGACGCCTTCAATCTCGACAGATGACTCCATGGCGAGCCTTTCGAGCTCGAAGGAGTCAAGTCCGTTCAGGTATTGCGTCGCGTACATGTTCCTGGGGAGTCCGGGAGGAGCTTCAGCGCTGTGTTGGACTGCTTCCTCGTGCCTAACTCGCTGTCTTCGCGTCCCGCCTCGTTTCTTCCTGCCACTTCCCCCGACCCGTGTGTACGCGTAGATGCGGTCCATATTCAAGATAAAATCATGCAGTACTGGAGAGCGCCAAGGTACCTTCTGCACGACGTAGCGGGCGTCGTCGTCCTTGACTACGGTCTTGTCGAGACTGTGACCTTCCACGCCAACGCGGTTGAACCATGCCTTGTGTTTCCTAAGAATACGAGAGATGTTCATAACGCCCAGACGTCTTATAGCCAGCTGGCAGAATAGTCAGATTGGCTGACGCTAACTGCGAAAAGCTACGCGTACATTGCGTTGCCTTGTACTTCGGATATTACGCCGTTCCTCATCCGGGTCTACGAGGCCTTGAATTTGCTGGTACTGTCTACGCATGGCCTGCATATGAGTAAGGAAGGCTTTCTGCACCACATCGCGGTCACGGGATAGAGCGTTCGGCAACCTGGTATAGTGCTTGGCGAAAACATTTGCCGCTTCGATATTCCATTCGCCGCCTTGTCTGGAAAGGTCGACCCGGAAGTCGGCTCTTGTCGGTCCTCCCCTGCGATTTCTTGCAAACGCCTGTAACTCCTGCGCAGTTGGAGGGCGAGGGAAGGGAGAACGAGGCCCGGCGCGACCTAGGAGTTGTCGCGTGACCTTGCGAATGTCAGCCTGGGTCCACAGAAGTTAGCGAGTACTATAACACAGTGTATGAGGCTAGGAGCAGACCCTGAACGCGTTCTCCTCTTCGTCCCGGGGCTTAGGCTCGGTCCTCTTCAATTTTGCCCGTCCAGCTCGCTTAGGGGGGCGTTCGGAACCATACCGCTGGTATACTGTTCGCGCTAGCTTCATTCTCTGTTCCAGCAGTCGAAACATGATCTTCAGATCGCTTGCAACGACGTATCGTCCCTGCGTGCGGTTGTCATTACCGCACTAGACCTGACCGTCGTAAAAGGACTTGCCTCCGCATTTCCGAAATGCCGGTTCTATAGCAGTTGAGTTGATCTTCCTCCTGGCGGCGAAGGGGAAAGCTTACCAGCACATCAGTGAGTCGCTCCCTACGCTCAGAGTCTCTGGGAGCAGTACTAGCATGCTTCTGCGGGATTTCGGGTGACTCGTTCTTATCGGTTTGCATATGCAGTGGGCGCGCTGTAGCAGCATTGTCTTCGCTCTCGTCACTCGACATCCCTTCGGGCATCCGCCACTATCAGAAGGTTTCCGTTACGACAGAGCAACTCGCATATGGGTGGGCAACGACTTACACCTGACAGCACCTCGGAGTTTGAATGGTCGGCAGGAGGCTGCGGTATAAGCGGATCAGGGATTCTCAAGAATCGTAATAGGAAGCCACCAACCTCTGTCTCTGCAGCAATCCCGGTCGGCGTATGGTCCTCAACATCCATATCCGCGGCGGCCTGACACGTCAGAGGTCAAGGTATATGAGGACTTCAGGGCGTTGGATCTCACCGTAACGAATTCTGGACTAGGGCTCTTGGCGATATGGATCTCGATGTCGTAGGTGTCATCGTCATACACAAAGCGCTGAAGCTGGTTGGCGTCGACATTCTGGCTAGGCTGGATAGCTGGCCGATGCAACGCGTTGAGATAGTACTGCAAGATAGCGACTACGACATAATCGGTACTCACTCGCAAGGGGAACAACTGCTGGCGTCAGCTCGACTACGGGAGAAATGTTAGCCGAAGCCTGAGCAAATAGCGGGAACTTCCATACTCGTCTGGATATACTGTTCATCATGGGCATAACTGCGGGAGGCGCAGCGCTGTATGGTATGGTTGGCTTGGATTTTCCTGCTTCTGCGGGAGAGGCTCAGCTTAGAACAAAGGAAGATGTGAGTCACTGCCTACGCAGAACAGCCATCGCGATTTGCTTAGCCTTATACGCGGCGCGCCCCTGCGCAGTAATCTTGGCTCGACATTCCGCTCTCATATTTCTGGTTAATTTGGTATGGGCGCGAGCCATCGCGGAGAGCAGCTTCGGGGCGAGGTAGTGAAAGGAACAAAGAGACTGCATCTGGCGCCGGTGAGGAAATTAAGATAGGGCGCTAGCGCGGAGAGAGCCGTCGCTAACACCAGATACCCGAAACGTACCTCTTCTTGACCAGGCTAGGCGTGAGTCGCAGTCTCCAGGAAGTCGGTGACCTTGGTCCAATGAATCGGCTTCATACAATTTTTTCCCCCGCACAGATGGCTATGAGCGAGCCGGAGAGGTTTCGGAGATCGGAGCCTGTGCAGAATGAGGTTGACGGAGAGGTAGCGAGTTGGGGAAAGAGTTACGCACCACCTCTAGTGTTATGAATACCGAGGTCCTGGGAAGTCCAGGAGCCCCTCAGGACGATAGTGGCTGTGATGAGAGACGTTCATAACGAGGAAAGGTATGTTGAGACAGTCTTGCCCTGTCTCCAAACAGGGCGTTGATGCCCGCTTCGCCCTTCTCGGTCGTCTGTAGAAGAGCAGACACGGGTGCGAGGGGAACGGGACCTTCTTGGCTTCAACAGTGTACAGCGCGAGATAGAATACGGAAAGCTGTCTTGCGAACGTCGGCATCGAGGGCTGCTGAGACACGATGGATGTCTTGCTCGGAGGCGTAGGGCGACGTGGTGCTTGAGCGCGTCAAGAAGCGCGGTGCGTGTTGCGGGGGACTGGAGCTCGGAATCGAGCTTCTCGACGGAAAACACACAGTAGAGAGCGAACAGACACACGCTCCATTGAGAAAGGGGGGAGGGCGATGTCGATCTCGCGGTTGTGTCTGTGTTTTGGGCATTGCGCTCGGCAGTGAATTGATGGCGAAGGACGTCTGCGGCGATCTATCTATTGCTACGAGAAGGGACCGGATGCGGATATGTGGACAGGATGTTAGCGAGCTATGCAGAGAGTGGGCTGCATGAATGAGAGGCAGACTATGGAGGAAAGAGGATACCGCGTAAGCCAGAGTACCGATGGACAAGTGCTTACAGCACACGCACCATGAGTCCCCCGCAGCTAGCGACATACCCAAGATCTATACCGCTTCTCTACAAGACTACAGCTATCGTAATTTGAGATCCTTTCGACGCGGTGTACAAGATCTAGAGGGAGTAGAGCACGAAAATCGCGACACCCCACATCGTGTGCGTGCCGTCGAGGTATCCTCTCGTGCCCATCTTGTTCACAGGCTTGACACCAATGGCGAGTCACGACACGATAGCCGGAAGTTCTGCAAATCACGGGTGAGCAAAAGGCACAAAGTTGTTGGGAGGAAGAGAGGCGCACCAAACTGGATGATCCGGTGCAGGCAGGGCCAAAATGGGCTAAACGTCTGCAGGTAGCGAGCAATGGGCGCGAAGAGAGTAAGCAGGAGCGGGAAACCGATGATCATGAGGATGCCAAATACGACGATAAACTTCTCGAACTACACCGGCAGCGGGTGGAAGACCGCGCGCGGGGGGCTGGATAGTCTGGCAACGCGGCGTCGCAATAAGCGTCGAGATCGGTCTCGTGAGGCCGCGCAAGCCTGTGATGAGTGTCTTCAGAAAGTCGAGCTTTGTGGGCCGGAGCTGAAGCTGAAGTCGACGTGCTGGATGAGCGTCACGTCGATAGCAGAGACGTCGCCGCGGACGACGCAGAAGTGGGCGTCTACGAAGGAGGTCTGATCAGCCTAGTCTAGGCGCGCGCGTAAATCTCACGTGAGACTCCTGGATTCTAGCTGGATTGGATTCGGATTGTGCCCGGATTCAAGACAGTCTCAGTTCGCCTGACCGCCAACCAGTTCCGCGAGCTATCCATGCCCTCGTCGGCGGCGGAGTGCTGACCCAGTGTAGGGCGTCCGCACGCGCAAGCATAAATCCTGAACATCGGTGCTCATATGTCAAAGGTGCATGCTGCATTGCCGGGCATGGTACAGGTACATGTGAGATAGACATGGTTCGTCTTGCCAAAAATACATAGAAGAGAAGCGAGACATGAAAAAACCGCGGTCATACCTCCGCCAACATCCAGAAGGTGAACAACGGCGACTTTGAGAGGTGAAGGAACGCCAAGATGACCACAAGCAACGTGAGCTGGAACGAAACATTCAGTATGGAAAAGTGATGCACAGTTATATAGCGCACCGCTGTCAGAAGCTTAGAAAACATAGCAGTAGGCTTCCCTCCTGCTTTGCAACTGTCACTCCATTGAGGTGAATGAAGGCACGAGTTTTTTGCTTACCGTCTCCAGCTCGCGTTTCCCAGACTCTGACGAGTGATGGTGAGACTGTAGTAATCCTGAAAAGTCCTCCACTTCGAACATCATCGTGTGCCTAGATGCGGTCACCAAAGGGATCTTTGGGTCCAAGACTACAACTAGACTCACAGCGATCGCCACAACGGCCTCGATGTCTGAAAGAAGTATGTGGGTTGAATATCACGCCATAATAGCGCGGTGCGCACCAGAATGGCTAAGGGTCTGAAGTCTTTTCCCGTCTTGCCGTGACCACAATCGAATCTTGCCCAGCTGCCAGCCGCCCGCTACCACCTCCCCGTTATGAATGAACTTCACAGGGCCCTGCAAGCCAGCTTCTGTGCTAATGGGGGCTCCAGGCGTCTTGGTGTCGAGGTTATGCACGTCAATTCCTGTGTTCATGACGACAGCAAGGAAAGTATGGTTGGGAGAAAGGCTTGTGGCACCGCTGTGTATTGTTGTGAGATCAGGGACGGATAGCGCACGAGAGAATAACGCACAGTGATGTAGACGTGTTGAAAAGAGTAGCGATCACAGATTCAGTCTGAACGTCCCATACACTTCTCAAATCAGAGCTGCCTATCCTGGATACCTCGGATGGACTCACTGAATGCCATGATACTGGTATGAAGCGATCAGAACGCCCCGTCCTGCATCTTTCCAATGCAACCCCGTGATGACTATTTCTTTGTTCGCATTATCCTGCACTTTGGGCGGGTTTCCGAGGCGTCGAAGCATTGCCCATCGTCCTTCAGCAGGCTTTAGATGGGTAACAAGGCACAAGTACATAGCTTACCGATGTCGCTACGCCGCCACACTCGAATGCCAGCACCCGCCCCTGTAGCGAGGTGCAGTCCTTTACTATCAACAGCAAGTTTGCCGATGCAGTGCTGTTTCGCAAATACCACATCGACCGCTATCTCGGGCTGACAGCGTTGCTTTCAGCAGCGTGGTGACGAGAAAGAACCAAAACCCGCACACACCTCGTGCAACGACCCAATCTCGTGTAATGAAATGTCGCAGATGGCCCCATCCTCAAAAGCACAGGTAAGACTTTCGCACATAAACCACTGAAGTGCCGCGACGGTTGTCCCAGGCCTTCGCAGGATAGCCAATATTTCTCCCTGCTCAGTGCTTGCAATCAACACGCGGTCCGCTCCAGCGAAAGCGATGTATTTCCCAGTAGAGCTGAAATCGACGGTGTTCAGATTGTAAAAGTATCCGCCAGGTTCTCGTCTCTTAGACCATTTGGACCTGTATACGAGAGGTGTCATGGGAGTCATGGGTAAAGTGGCCAAGCGTGGTGTACACGTGCAAACATGCGAACAAACAATCTCCCTTTGTGGAACACGCGTCTATACCGTGTCTCGCCTCCTCCACCATGGAACCAGACGATGACCTAACGTATTACTCTGCTCGTTTCACTCTGCGTAGGGCGGGCCCTACTATCATCACCCTTCCGCAAGTGGCCTATGATGCAACGCCATCTCTTGTCTGCCTGGACCCTTCGACTGCAGCCTCCGAACTTCAACCTGCGTCGACCAGTGGCAACGAGAATATACCTGCGCTGGATGTGCAAGTGGATCAAGCCGACTCTTCTACTGCTCATGCGTTAGTGCCAATGCGGTATAAGCATATTCCCACGTACACTGCTCATACCTACTCTAGTCATGACGGCCCGGAGTTGGAAGAGCACAGGCAGGAAGCCCGGCCCTCTCCCGATGCCAATTATGTAGTGAGCCAGATATTCACCTGCCTTCACTTTCTATGCTGAAGATACACATTAGCCTCTGCGGGGGGTGAAGCGATAGCAACTGGGCGAAGTGCAGACGTGTCCCAGGCGGTCTTCTCTCAGCCTTCCCCTCATCAGAATCTTCGTCATTCCCCGGAAGCACATAATCTAATCATATCAACCCGAAAGACTCGCAAGATACGAGACACGCAGATTGTTGTCCACTGGTTTACGTCGTCCTCTGCTATCCGTATAGCAGCACCGCCGACGATTCCGACGGAGTATGGCCTCCAACGAAACGATTTGTACATTCATTCTTACGGTACACGTGCCTACCAAGCGTGGCGCTGCGCTGACATGGACCCGGTCCTCTGGACAGAGCTCGTCGAGGGCAAGGTCTACCACCTGCCTGACGATGAACGCCCACGTGCCTTTGTGATCACCGAAGGAGGCCAGCCGTCGTGGGTCCTTCCGGACACTGTCGATCGGGCTTATAAGAAGCTACGTTTCATCACGTTCCCAGTTAATAACGGTGAGTGGTAGTTAGCCTTGTCCACGATGAGTAATTGAAACTGTCGTATTACTTCCAGATTAGTTGCTGTCGAGCTAGACCAGTGGCCTAATTCACTTCAGTATGAGGTGGGCTGGACGAGAGGCTGTCAATCATTCGCCCGAATGTAATGAAGCTGCGTCTTCATCATGAGAGAGTATCACCTAAGCAACCTAAGCAGAAGTTGAGAGACTTGTACAGAGTGGTGACAGGTATCGCAAGGCATTTTTGACAGCACGCTCTCTCTCTCTTCGTAAGGACGACGCTGTCATAGCTATTACGCACGTGGTCAGCGGGGAATACGACCGCGGCACAGGTGCATCTTCGTGCGTGCGGTGCGAAAATCCCAAGACTTCTTGACGGCTCTCTTTACGTGTGCTAAGTTATCCTCCTCCCAGCGTAGCTCAGAGTGGACTCGGACTCACTCCGCCGAACCCCGCATGCCTATAAAATGGTATTCCAGGCAATACTCGAGCGGCAGGCTAGGTGGTGATCTCCCCCCCTCCCCCGACGGCCTTGGGCTACTCGGGCGACGTCCGAAATGGACTAGGTTAAAGCAGAGACGACAGTCTACGTGGCTTGAACGGGCGCGACGCACTTGTGCATAGACGGTGTATGACGAATCCGTTACAGACGCAGTCAGCGCGGTCCGTTGGCGGCGACCACAGGTGTATGATGGGCGTACTATATGCTTCGAAGTGGCTGGAGCCCGACACGGTACTTAGATTTCTCGCGTGAACTCACTACAATCGCAATAGAAAATACTATACTTCTGAGACGCGATACTTGAGCATCGTCCGCACTTGACAGTGTTGGGCGCACCATGATATGTTTTTCGCCATCTTCAAGCGGGCGAGCGTCAGAGCGCACTTGAAATCGCTGCTGGATTGACTGGACCGCCGGTCTCAGGACCGTGCATCTGAGCGGACCATCTTAGCACCTGGAATCTGCTCACTGCAGAAAATAAGGGTTCACAAGAGAAAGAAAATCATGCATTAGGAGAGGATCAGCGGTCGAGAGGTGTATATACTACATCTAAAGGAACTTGTCTAATAGAAACTGGACGGCCGCGTCGATGTCAGTCTCTTCAGTCTTCAGGGCTCCGCTACTCTCTACTTCAACACATGACAGATGGTAGCAGCGTGAACATATCAGAGTAGAAGGACGCAACCCTGGAAAGGTGAGGTAGCTATCCGTAGTGTTGCTCGACTCGCGTAACGTGGTGGCGATAGAGCGAAGGGTTCTCCCTGGCTCCGACAAGATCGCCGCGGCGTGAGCAGCCCATAGAGCGTGCCATGTCGACGCGCACTGCTTCGAGTCTGGACATTCGGCTGCAGCCACAAGGGAAGGAGGTGAAACGACGGTGTGGATAGTGCGTTCGCGAATCCGCCTTTTGAGCCTAACGACCTCCTGCGACAGTGGGCCAAGGGCGCAGCAGTCCTGAGGAGACAGATCTGTGGGACTTGGAGACAACACTACCCGAGCAGCCTCGTCGAACCATTTGCGAGACAATGGCGTGGGAATGGCGATGGCGAGCCGAAGCTTTGAAGGAGCGTCGAACGCCGGATTCCCGTCAAGCTCTTTACTTGCAAATGAGATGCCGGACGATATCTGGAATCGGTGCGACAGTTCGAGAATTCCAATCAGACGGTCCAAAGTGTAGGCTGTGGCTTCCCCACTTGACTGGAATGAGCTCATGCAGAGATGTGCCATGTTGCGCGACTTACTGGGGATCACCAAGTAAAAAGTGCACAAGCCAACCAAATTCCTCGGCGGAGGTATGATCCAGGATAATGGGATCAAAGCTGTATCTCCCAGTTGCACGCCCTGAGCGTCGAGCTTGGGAGATTATCTCGCCAAAACTACCAGAGCGGCGCACAACGAGAGAGATGGCCAGCTTCCACTTCTTTTCGCCAGCCTGATCACCATAATTGAGAACCTCTGTGCACGTATTAACGCTAGGGAGAGCTTCACCTGAAAAAACACAGCTGGCTCAGAGGATTGGTTGACTTCGTGCAAAGCGAGTAGCCAGCGTAATACCACAACCGCAAGTGCCGCCTGTAACAGGGAGGACAAGACTGCGAGCATGAGTTTTGAGAGCGGAATGAAGAGGTGAGTGGGTGAATGGGTGAGTCTCGTTTGTCGAGAGGGAGGCATATTTAAGCACCAGTGCACAAAGGAACAATGCATGCAGCCACTCTCTCGACCACGCTATTGCTTTGTCTGGTGGCAGTGCAGCATGCACCTTTGACATATGAGCACCGATGTTCAGGATTTATGCTTGCGCGTGCGGACGCCCTACACTGGGTCAGCACTCCGCCGCCGACGAGGGCATGGATAGCTCGCGGAACTGGTTGGCGGTCAGGCGAACTGAGACTGTCTTGAATCCGGGCACAATCCGAATCCAATCCAGCTAGAATCCAGGAGTCTCACGTGAGATTTACGCGCGCGCCTAGACTAGGCTGATCAGACCTCCTTCGTAGACGCCCACTTCTGCGTCGTCCGCGGCGACGTCTCTGCTATCGACGTGACGCTCATCCAGCACGTCGACTTCAGCTTCAGCTCCGGCCCACAAAGCTCGACTTTCTGAAGACACTCATCACAGGCTTGCGCGGCCTCACGAGACCGATCTCGACGCTTATTGCGACGCCGCGTTGCCAGACTATCCAGCCCCCCGCGCGCGGTCTTCCACCCGCTGCCGGTGTAGTTCGAGAAGTTTATCGTCGTATTTGGCATCCTCATGATCATCGGTTTCCCGCTCCTGCTTACTCTCTTCGCGCCCATTGCTCGCTACCTGCAGACGTTTAGCCCATTTTGGCCCTGCCTGCACCGGATCATCCAGTTTGGTGCGCCTCTCTTCCTCCCAACAACTTTGTGCCTTTTGCTCACCCGTGATTTGCAGAACTTCCGGCTATCGTGTCGCGACTCGCCATTGGTGTCAAGCCTGTGAACAAGATGGGCACGAGAGGATACCTCGACGGCACGCACACGATGTGGGGTGTCGCGATTTTCGTGCTCTACTCCCTCTAGATCTTGTACACCGCGTCGAAAGGATCTCAAATTACGATAGCTGTAGTCTTGTAGAGAAGCGGTATAGATCTTGGGTATGTCGCTAGCTGCGGGGGACTCATGGTGCGTGTGCTGTAAGCACTTGTCCATCGGTACTCTGGCTTACGCGGTATCCTCTTTCCTCCATAGTCTGCCTCTCATTCATGCAGCCCACTCTCTGCATAGCTCGCTAACATCCTGTCCACATATCCGCATCCGGTCCCTTCTCGTAGCAATAGATAGATCGCCGCAGACGTCCTTCGCCATCAATCGCGCGCGCGCGGCTCGTGAACTGTGTTTTCTTCATGCAGATCATCCTTGGCGACTATGTCGGCGCGATCCCCGTGCTCGCGCGCGGCGGGAACGCATGGCGGCCTCGACCATACCGCAGCCCGATCGGCGGCGTTGGCCCGCGCGGCACGGGCAACGCCACGAGAGCCGAGTTCAAACTCATGTACCGCTGGGACGCGACGCTCTCCGCGCCCGACGTTTCGAGGATCGAGCAAGAGTTCTGGGAGCTGTACCCTGGCCACGACATTGCGACGCTCACGAAGGAGGACTTTGGCAGGGCGTACGGCTGCATACGCTTCTGCTCCGCCAAGGAGCCGTTGTAGTGGAAGGTGCATCGTTCGATGAGTTACCGGCGCGAGCTCGATCTGACGATTACTGTATACCCCTCTTCGGTATGTCACTCCTGAGACTGTCCGAGAGCCCGAACGCTTACACATCTTGGTCAGCCGCACTCTGGCACCTGCTGGGACGTCTCGTCTGAAGAGACGCTCATGCACAACGGCGGAAGTGACTCGCTCTCGATCGCGAACGCGGCACGCTTTGCGATCAGCAACTGGGGCGTCGCCCCGAACCGCGTCTTCGCCGTCGGCACGTCCTCCGGCGTGATGATGACGAGCGTGCTCGCGGGTGCGTACCCCGACATCTTCAAGGCTGGCATCGTCGACTCTGGCGTCGCGTTCGGTTGCTTCGCCGTCCCGGGACAGCCCGACGACAGCTGGAACTCGCTCCGCTCGCATGGGGAGATGATCCTTACTGGCCAACAATGGGTGCGTCGTACCCTATCTGTCATCCCATACCGTCTCGCTCACCTGTTGCACAGGCCCAGAAGGTCTACAAGGCATATCCTGGCTACACCGGCGCACGCCCCAAGATGCAGGTCTGGCACGGAACCATGTATGTCCCCGAGTCCAAGGTAGCTCTGTACCAATGCTGACGCGCAACCCCCCAGCGACACGACCCTCTACCCGCAGAACTTCTGGGAGGAAATCAAGCAGTGGACGACCGTGTTCGGCGACCCGAGCAACCCGATTTCAAACGTCACTGAGTCGTACTTGCCCCGCGGCTACTCCAACGCGACCTACGGCCCCAACTTCCAGGCGATCCTCGCCCAGAACGTCGGCCACACCGTCCCGCTCTTCGAGTAGCAGTACCTGCAGTTCCTCGGCATCGCGTAAAGTGGCCTTTTGTCGCTACCAGAGCGTTGCGTCTCCTTGTCACCTACTCCAAAATAATATTCAGGTTTTTGCAGCACTTGTGGGGTGGGGACTGATTATAACCGGGGCGTGCTATGCAACGTGTAGGAGGTCTGAGGCTCTCGACAGGGTGCCATCCGAGTTCTCGAGCATGAACTTGGCGGGACAGCGGTCAGGCGAGTCGAAGCTTGCTAGAACCTCTCCTACTATCCGGTCCTCAGGAGGGTAACGGCAAACTACTCGTTCTATGCTGTCGTTCAGCACGAGTCTCTCGAGATAGGATAGCGCTTCTGGATGGTCGAGGTCCCATGCCCAGCGCCTACACCACACCGCCGCCGCCATCGGGCCGACATACAACTCCTTCACACCACGCACCTCTCGAAAGAGGGTCCGCCAGCCCATGCTGTCAGGGAAAAAATCACAAAGGTCGATTCGAGCCTGAAGGTGAAGATAAATAGGCATTATGGCTTGTCCGTAGACGCATGGCTTACCAGCGAGGTCCAGTGGTTGCGGATGAGCATCTGGAGCACCTGCTCGGCGTGCACGAACTCGAAGTTTGGTGTCTTCACCACATGTATGCAAAGCGTCTTCGGCTTGATCTCCTGCAGGCATCGAAGCCAGTCGGCACTGCCGGGCGAACGGGCGTACAGCGAGATGTACAGCGTCTCAACGCTCGGTGCGTGGCGCACGACCGTTTGGAAGTGCTGGCCCATGTCGCCTTCGATGCGAAGAGAGCGTGTGACTCGCCTAAGGGCGGGCTCGCGCTCCAGGAGCCGCGATACGGTCTCTGCATCCCGTGCGTTTCTGAGGCGGACCTGCGCATGCAGCAGCGGTGCGCTGATACGGTAGTCTCAAGCGTGGCGAGTCGGGGCGCTTCTAGGATGGTGGGATGCATCTCTCCGAACGCGTGCATCATAGATGCTGACATTGCACCAGTGGAACTTGCACAGATTCTCTAGAACGCCACCGAAGCTGAGGCAGGCGCTTCCCTAGCGCGTGCAATCGCTGGAGTCCATGCGTGGTCTGCCGGGACGAGCTTGAGTATGGTCAGAGCCATGAGGATACGACTTGTTACTCGTCGCGTCCGGCGTTGAGCGTGAGAACATACATAACTAAGTCCAGGAAGTGGGTTACACTTACTAGGCGTCTGTGTAACTAGTCTGACTGATCCGCGTTGTCTAGTCCGCCGTCTACTTACCGGCGGGCGTCTGCGTAGTTAGCTTGACTGCGATCTGCTAAGTCTTTGATTATCTGCCTCCTCCGACTTCAGAAAGCTACGCAGAGGCATTCAGGCTGTCATCAGGAAGGGTGTGTTTGGTGTTCGAGCAGGTATACACTGGAGAGGGGCAGAAGGTGTAACCGAGGTTATACAAGGAAACTGAGCTCTTCGACGCCGAGCCTGACGTCTACGAAGAGCGGGGCCGGACGCTGCGGCAGAGGAGGGGGTGTCGCATTGTGACTCTGCGTATCCTAGCGCCTTGCACCGCCGGGTAAGTGCAACTAAGAGGGCACCCCGCGTGCTGACCACTGTCTGTCTAGCATTTTCGCCCCGGCACGATGCCACTGGCTTACTTAGCCGGTCTCGACTACGCGCCCATTTCGGCTGCAGAGACCTGGTTCGATCAAGCGGCAGGCTCCCCCGCCCGGTTTGTGGCGTCGCCCGCGCTAAGCTGCCACTCCTTGGCTGGCTCAGCCTTACGCCCTTTCAGTCTCGTTACACCCCGCCTTTCTGCCTTACACCGCCTTTCTCTCTTTTCGTCTCATCCCTCAATGGCCCTTACAACCTTTCATCACTTGGTGAGTGGCGCACGGGGCTTATATACGCAGGCAGATTCCGGGCATGGCGTACAAAGACCCCCCTACCACCGTCACTTCCACCACATACACGCACGTCATCTCCGTCATGCCTGCCTGCGGGAAGCTCGTTGCTGTCAAGCATGATGCCCGCCCTATCTACATCCGTGCTAGCACCTCGTTCATTCTGGGACGGGATCCATCACGCGTGAACCACGTCTTGTACAACCGAACCATCAGTGCGTCCCCTTCGATTAGGATGCAAACCATATCGAAGGTCTAATCACGAGCAGGCGGCCAACACTGCAAGTTCATCACCAGTCAGAACGATCAAGCTTACATCGTACACGTACAAGACTTGTCAAGAAACGGAACCTTGGTGAGCGCAATCTGCATGTACATCCAGCTTGACTCATTGGTCTGTGCGCAGGTTAACGGGGTATACATACCTGATCGCGCATCTGTTCAGCTGGTCAATGGGAGTCAGATACAGATCGGTGCCCTCGGTAAGTAACCACCGCCTTTACGGTTGCTTCTTTTGCGCTCATATGGTACAGCTTACACCTTTCATTACCTCGTCTACGGCACGGTAAGTCAAGGATATATGACTACGTAACGCTTAACTGACCTGAGAAGTTCGAGTGCCAGTATGAGCTCGGTCCGCGGTGAGTAAAACATCCACACTCGCCAGTCGAGATGCTCATGACGCGTTCGGAGGCTGGGTAAAGGCGCTTTCGGCGAAGTTTGCCGTGCGCAGAAACGCTTCGAATCAGTCCGCTACGCCGTGAAGTTCATGCCGAAGAACCATCAAGAAGTTGTGGAAAAAGAGCGAGCAGTCATGAGGGACTCGAACCATGTGAGCGTCCCAAATCAACACGTCTGCAGTCTCCTCAGCCTCAGACGTTTTTAGGCCAATCTTGTCCGGTTCATTCACATGGTGGTCACAGACACCCATCTTGGTGAGACGGTGTCGTTTGAGGTATCTTGTGAGAGCTCATCTCCGGGTCTGGATCCCAGGTCTCGTGATGGAGCTGGCGGAGTTTGGTAGTCTCCAGCAGTTTATCAGACAAGTCGTGCTTTGTGAGTGTCGCTTCGCAGTCAATAGTTTCTTGCTGACGCTGACCGAGTATTCAGCGGAGGAGGAAATCGTGTCTGTTTCTAGCCAGCTCTGTGAAGGCCTTCGATACCTGCATGACCGAGGACTAGTGCATCGTGACATCAAACCAGACGTGCGCCTTGACTGTTGACCACGCCCGGTTTCAAGCTGACGATTCTTCGTCCAGAACGTCCTCGTGTTCAACGACAGGCCAATCCTTGTAAAGATCGGAGATTTTGGCCTTACCAAGATTATTAGCGGAGACAGCGTCTGTCAGGTATGCGCATCGTCCCGTTGGCTGACAACGTATCGTATCTGACATCCTGGGCGGAAGACTCGCTGCGGAACTCCTGTCTACATTGCGCCAGAGGTTGTACAGGCCGGACTGACCGGGAAAGACCACTATGACCAGAAGTCGGACGCCTGGTCTCTCGGATGCGTAATCTATACCATGTGGGCTAATGTATGTTCTGCTCTCGATGCACTCTCAACGTAACACGATCCAGGATTGCCGGACGTGCTCCGTTCCGACCAGCGGAGGTCAACGTTCTACTCGGAGTTGATCGGCGTCAACCAACCTTCACCAGGCTCCCGGACGGCTGCAGTACAGGCGGTACGTTGTCTCTTAGACTGTGCAGGTCGACCGCTCAACACCTGTACCTAGCTTTGGATGTGCTGTCGAAGCTCCTCGTCCTCGATCCAAGCAATCGAGCATCTGTTGCTCAGATAGCGTGCCATCCTTGGCTCACTGGCGATGAGTCAACCGTAGTGCCTTCAGAGAAGGCAGTAGAGGACATGATCTATCGATCTCTTTCGAGTCATGCAACGCTTGTAGGGGAGTAGACGAAGTTGTGCAGGTATCCTATCTATACATGTATTGAATCAATCCAGGTCTTGGCTGATCCGGCAACGGTAGTGTCACATCAGTCTCGAGAGTCGCAACGCAGCAATTGGACGACAATGAATTGAGCTCTATTACTTAGCTCTTCCCGGAGGGCACTTCCCCTTGCTGTGAGAGCTTGCGAGCGCACACTTTCCGACTTTCCCGAACGGCTTTAGCGTCCTTGGGTGGAACATGATGTGAGGGTGAGGCCGCTTATGATTGCCTGCTTGCAAATGCGTGCCTGACACGAGCCAACAAGGCCGAAGATACCGAGTGGCGTGCGATGCTTTGTGTATTCATAAAGTCCCGGGAGCCCCTCTGTGTCACGGATGTGACGGTGCTGCCCTATTTTTCGCCGATTTTTGGCTATTTTCCTCGATTAATCCAACGGGCGAGCAGCCCTCGCGCCGTCTGGAGTCCTAGCCGCCCACACTCAGCGCCTGGCCACTCAGCGCCAGCGCCCTGATGGCGCATCACCCCTAGACGCCAGCGCATCCCGCTGCGCGCTCAGACACTGCCCGGATCACCGGTCTGCCTTGCAACCGGTTCCCCGGATCGCCGAGGAGGCACTGTCATCCCTGATGACTCCCCTCGCCAAGACACGCCGAGCTGATCAGCCTGATGACACAGCCTCGGCCCGACGCAGCCTCGAGACACTGCCAGCTGACACAGCCTCGTGACATAGCCCCAGCACAGCCGCGCCGCGCAGCCCGCGTCGCAGCCTCGCTGGCTATGCTGAGCGCTGCCCATCAGCTTATGTAATCGTATAGCCTGCCCTAAAGGATCTGTAGTATATAAGGGTAGCTCCCCTCGCTCCTGTCCGTCATCTCGACCTCTTGGTCAATACGGACAGGTAAGCCCAGTGTTTGTATTGTAGTTACAGTGCTAATATTATCTTGGTCAATACGGACAGCTGCATAAGTTGTGCGTCGCTGCGTGACTCGCTCCGCCGCGCCTCGTCGTCGACCTCCCCACTTGCCCTCCCTCGTGAAGCGTTGAGCCCTAGCTCCGCGACATTAGGTCGAGATCTTTTGGGTGCCCTAGGCATTTTTCCCTACCGCTCCCCCACAAATACCGTTTAAAAAAGTTTATCCCCACCGTTTAAAGCGAGTACGTCGTAGTCGAGCAGCCTGCTCACTCCGTACACGTTGCTAAGGTCCTTGCTTTGCAGTGCCCAAAGACGTCCGGCTCAAGGACCACATCCCCCAGCGCATCTTCGACCGCCTTCAACGTCGTCGCGAGGCCGGTAACCCCGTCGAGTGGACGGACCGCAAAGTCAAGGCGGTCGTCAAATACGTGTCCACGCTCCCCCAACCTCCGCCCTCTGTCCCCTCCATCAACTGGACTGCCGTTCGCGAGGCTCGTGAAGCCGAACAACGCGTAGGCAACCGCATCCGAGAGCAGCGCCAACGAGAGGCGCAAGAAGCCCAGGCCGCCGTAGCCGCCTCCTCCTCCAAGCTCAGTTTGGCAGAGCGCCTCAGCGCCGCCCCGACGTACGAGCCCATCGCCCGCAAGCCCATCGGCATCGATATCCCGAAGTACTCCCCTACCGACCTCGTCGGCATCTTCACGCCCAAGCTCGACGCCACCATCAAGCGTCTCAAGGCCGTCGAGGAAGTCGACCAGCTCCACATCGTCAACAGCGACCACGCCCACCACTTCCATCTCCTGCTCGAGCGACTTCGCCAGATCCGCGCCGAGCTCAGCCGCCTCGCCCCCACCATCACGTTTAAGGAGTGGCACCAATACGAGCTCGGTCTCGCTCAAATTGGTGACATTCCGTTCATCGGTTTAAGGCGAAACTTCCGCCGTATCGTAGGGCAGCTGAACATTGTGTACGAGGCTGGTTATTTTGATTAGTTTATAAATACATCTTCTGTCGCTCTGGATTTCGACTGTTCGAATTGTCCGCACTTCTTCGGGCGAACCACAGAGAACGGCGTCACTCTTCCCGCTGATCTCCACGTCGAAGAAAACAACGGGTCTCGAGAAGCCAGGGAGTGCAGTCAGCAGCCCTGCCCTTATCGAGAAACTGCCCCTCCGCTACTCCCGGTTCCGCCTAGCGACCGAGAAACACAGTTCGAACGCCCTCATTTCGCGCAACGGCTAGAATTCGCCCGCGCCTCTGCCACCACTCCGAATACTCCCGATCACAGTCCCCCGGACAGCAGCCACCACTCGTCTCCCGAGACATCGCTCGGCTCCGTCCTCTCCGACCACGAACCTGCTCCCTCGCCGTTTAATCTCTCTCGCGCTCACTCCGGAGCCAACACTCCCCGTCCCCCCAACATGTCGAGCACTCCCGGTGGAGCGCCGCCCGGCCCGGCGCCTCTCGACCCCGTCTCCGCTGCGCTCCTGCAAATGGCCCAGGCGATGACGCAGCTCACCAACACGGTCAACACTCTGGCCCAGGCCATCGGTAACAATCACACAACGGTCAACGCCACGGTTAACACGAACAAGGAGCTGCCCTTCGTCGAGAAGCCCGTCCCGTTCAAAGGGAAAGGTTCGGACACGGCCCGTCTCTTCCGCGCCGCCTATCGCATCTACGCCGACGGACAACCGGAGAAATTTGGCAAGCGCGACGTCGATGGTAACCTCCAGCGAGACCCCGACTCTGGCAAGATCTTGGTAGATGGTCAGAAGTGGATCGTCGGCGCCCTCTCCTTCATGCAGGACGAGGCGGCTGAATGGGCACGGCAGTACATCGAACAGGCGGCAGACGGTGTTCAGATATTCGACGGCTCTCGCGCCACGTTTTGGGAAGCGTTCAAGAACCGGTTCGAGCCCGTCGACGAGAAGGCCGAGGCCCTCAGCAAGCTGCAGGCATGCACGCAAGGCAATCGTCGGTTCGCGGAGTTCTTCGCGGAGTTCCAAGCCCTCGCCGGCCGCACGAAGCTCACCCCGGAGGACCTGGCAGCCCGGCTACGGACGAAGTTCAACAAGGACTACCTCGAGCGGATCTCATACATGGTCAACCCCGCTACTGGCAAAGGTCCCGAGACGTACGACGAGCTCAAGAACGCGGGTTTCGCTGTCGACCGGTCGAAGGACAAGCTCTCGCAAGACCTCCTGGCACAGCAAGGCAAGACGTCCTCAACTCCGGCTAGCTCGTCAGCGCGCGCTTTCCGCGACCCGAACGCGATGGACATAGACGCCGCGAACATCGACGAGCTGTTTAAGGGTCTCACCGGCACGGATCTTAAGCGCCAGTTCGACGCCGTCATGAAGGATCGCTGCAAGGTCTGTGGCTCGAAGTCCCACAAGTCCACGGACCCCGTTCACCGTGATTCGGTCTGCAACCACTGCGGCAAGAAAGGTCACTGGTCCCGCGTCTGTCGTGCCCGCCTCGAGGGCAAGCCAAAAACCGCCCCTGCTACCGCCGCCGTTCGCGCCTCGTCTTCGGATACCTCGTCACAGGACTCCTCGTCTCCGGCCTCCTCGTCTTCTGGCAGCTCGTCTGACGACCAAGCCGCCGCGCTCGCCGCCCTCCGTGATCAGCTGGCTCTGATACAAAAGCAGCTCGGGGGTTTTGCTTAAGGGGCCGGAGTGACGCCGCATCGTCGGTCCCCGTTTTGTCAAGCCCGGATTCAACTCCGGCGCCTTCGCTAGAACCGCAGGACATTTCTGACACCATCCGCTCGTGTACTATATCAGTGTTAGATCCGTTTTCGAATCATTACCGTGTACCAGTAAAGCTCACCGGAATCAATAAAACTATTCGCACTCCCGCAATGATTGACTCCGGTGCGACCTCGCTGTTCATCCACGAGGATTTCTGTAAGCAGCACAGGATCCTCACGGTACCGCTCAAGAAGGAGATCACACTGTACAACATCGACGGAACTAAGAATGAAGCAGGGTCTATCACACGCCGTGCCAGACTCCAGCTCACTGTGGGTTCTTACACGTTTAAGGAGGAGTTTCTTGTCACGAACATTGGTCCCGAGAACGTCATCCTCGGACTTCCGTGGCTCAAGAAATGGAACCCGAACATCGACTGGGAAACGGGTGATGTCCAGTTTCAGCTCCGCGGCGGAGCTGAGGACACCCCGGTTTTCGGCATCCATCAGATTGACGCTAATCGCTCCGAACGCCGAGAATGGCTTCGAGCAGGCATTGTCGAGGACGCCAAGGACGAAGTCTGGATCCTCGCCGGTTACACTTACTCGCAAGCGATCGCTGTCGAAGCCAATCGCGAGAAGTACGCCAAGACGTTCGAAGAGCTGGTCCCCAAGGAGTACCACCGACACAAGAAGGTGTTCTCTGAAGAGGAATCGCACCGCCTTCCGAAACATCAGCCCTGGGATCACGCGATAGATCTCGTTCCGGATGCTCCGGCCTCGATCAAATCGAAAGTTTATCCCATGTCCCCGATCGAGAACGAAGAACTACAGCGGTTCATCGACGACGCACTCGCCAAGGGCTATATCGTCCCCAGCAAGTCTCCGATCGCTTCCCCTGTCTTCTTCATCAAGAAAAAGGACGGCAAGCTCCGGTTCATTCAGGATTACCGCAAGCTCAACGACATCACCGTGAAGAATCGCTACCCCCTTCCGCTCGCCTCCGACATCATCGGGAAGCTCCAGGGCGCTAAAATCTTCACCAAGTTCGACGTCCGTTGGGGCTACAACAACGTCCGGATTAAGGAAGGTGACGAGTGGAAAGCCGCCTTCGTCACCAACCGTGGTCTCTTCGAGCCCAGAGTCATGTACTTCGGTCTGTGCAACAGCCCTGCCACGTTTCAGGCCCTCATGAACCACATCTTCGCCGACCTCATCGCCGAAAGCAAGGTCGCAGTCTACCTCGACGACATCCTCATCTGGTCGAACGATCTTGCTTCGCATCGGAAGATTGTTCACGAGGTCCTGGCACGCCTCGCCAAGTACGATCTGTACCTTCGGCCCGAGAAGTGCGAGTTCGAGCGCTCAGAGATCGAGTATCTTGGGCTCCTCATCAGCGAAGGACAAGTCGGCATGGACCCCGGCAAGGTTAAGGCGGTAGCCGAGTGGCCGACCCCGAAAAACCTCAAAGACGTACGAGGCTTTGTCGGGTTCGCCAACTTTTATCGCCGCTTCATCAAGGACTTCTCAAAGATCTGCCGCCCGCTGCACGATCTGACGAAGAAGGACACTCCGTTTAATTGGGGTCCCGCACAGGCAGAAGCCTTCGAGACGCTCAAGCGCGCTTTCACGACTCAGCCCGTGCTCGCCATGTGGAGCATTGATCGGCCAACTCGCGTCGAGACCGATGCCTCTGGCTACGCCACTGGAGGAGTCATAGCCCAACGCAACCCTGAAGATGGTCTCTGGCATCCAATCGCGTATCGCTCGCAGACCATGAGCCCCGCCGAGCGGAACTACGAGATCTGGGACCGTGAGATGCTTGCAATCATTGAAGCTCTCAAGGACTGGCGCCAGTTCCTCGAAGGTCTCCCGGAGCCTTTTGAGATCTGGACCGACCATCAGAATCTCCAGTACTGGAAGACTGCGCAGAATCTCACGCGGCGACAAGCCCGGTGGGCCTCCTACCTCGCCGAGTACGACTTCCGCATCATCCACCGCCCCGGCAAGACCCATCTCCTCGCCGACCCGCTCTCCCGGCCTTCCTCGCTGCATGTCTCTGACGAAGAGGACAACCGCTCGCAGATAGTATTGAAGCCGGAGCTGTTTAAGATAGCCGCCACGGTAGCTTTCGCAAACCCTTCCCCCCTCGAGAAGCGCATTCGCGACTGCTCCGAACAGGAAAAGGAAGTCGCAGACGCCCTACAGACTCTCCGGACCAAGGGGCCCCGCAAGCTGCGCAACGGCGTTCTCGAATGGGAAGAGGACAACGGCCTTCTGTACTACCACGGGAAAGTTTATGTCCCGAACAATGCCGCGCTGCGCAACGACGTCATCAAGTCTTGCCATGACGCGCCGACCGCCGGACACCCTGGGAAGCACACCACTCTCGAGTTGGTCTCTCGGTACTATTGGTGGCCACGCATCTCCGCCGACGTTAGCCGCTACGTGCTCGGCTGCGATCAATGCCAACGGTACAAGTCCGCCCCGCATCCGAAAGCCACCCTACAGCCCCACGACGTCCCCTCAGGGCCTTGGGAGCACGTCGGCGTGGATCTCATCACGCAACTCCCACGTGACGCCAAGACCAAGAAGGACTCGATCGCGGTCTACGTGGACCACTATTCGGATCAGTGCCACCTCGTGCCAGTCGACTCGACGATCACCGCTGCCGGCATGGGCGACATCCACTACACGGACATCTTTCGCCTCCACGGCCTCCCACGCAAGATCTTCTCCGATCGTGGGCCCCAGTTTGCAGCCCAGTACATGCGAGCGCTGTACAAGCGTCTCGGCATCGCTACCGGTCTCACCACGGCATATCACCCAGAAGGTAATGGCAAGGTCGAACGCAAGAACCAGGAAGTCGAGAAATTCCTGCGTCTCTTCGTCTCTCAGCGCCAAGATGACTGGGTCGATTGGCTCCCGATGGCCGAGTTCACCCTGAACTCACACGTGTCTAGTGCTACCGAGCGCACGCCCTTCGAGATTGTCTACGGCTATACACCGGACTTCACGATCCCGGCCGGCAAACACACCAAGGTTCCCGCCCTCGATGAGCGCCTAGACCGCATGGCTCACGTTCGCAAAGAGGCCGAAGCTGCCCTGCGCCTAACCAAAGCCCGCATGAAAGAAGAGTACGAGGCCGCGAAGAAGCGCGCCCACTCCTTCAAAGTCGGCGATCAGGTTTGGCTCAGCACGAAGGACCTCAGCATCGATCAGCCCTCGCCCAAGCTCGGCCCCCGCCAGCTGGGTCCGTTTAAGGTTCTGGAAAAGATCGGCGATCTGGACTATCGGCTCGAGCTCCCGAGCTGGCTGAAAATCCACCCGGTTTTCCATGTCAACCGCCTCAGCCCGTGGCACGATCAGGGCGTCGAGAAGCCTCTGCCTCCCAAACCTGTCAAGGTTGCCGGCGAAGAAGAATACGTCGTCGAGAAAGTCCTCGACAGCCGCATATATCGCCGCCAACTGCAGTACAAGGTCCGCTGGAAAGGCTACGGCCAAGCCGGCGACACGTGGGAAAAGGCAGACAACCTCAAGCACGCCAAGGCCCTGGTCAACAAATTCCATCGCGAAAATCCAGAAGCGCCCCGCAAGCTCGCTGCCACCGCCTTCGAAGCCCTTGCCGCCTCTTTCCGCCCGTTCATTACCGAAGTCGACGTCTCTCTCCTTCCTGCCTCCGATCGCGCTAAAGCCGATCTTGACTGGGAGGAGGGGCGCCACATCTGACAGCCTCGCGAGGACGCTCGGTTTTAGGAAGGGGGTAATGTCACGGATGTGACGGTGCTGCCCTATTTTTCGCCGATTTTTGGCTATTTTCCTCGATTAATCCAACGGGCGAGCAGCCCTCGCGCCGTCTGGAGTCCTAGCCGCCCACACTCAGCGCCTGGCCACTCAGCGCCAGCGCCCTGATGGCGCATCACCCCTAGACGCCAGCGCATCCCGCTGCGCGCTCAGACACTGCCCGGATCACCGGTCTGCCTTGCAACCGGTTCCCCGGATCGCCGAGGAGGCACTGTCATCCCTGATGACTCCCCTCGCCAAGACACGCCGAGCTGATCAGCCTGATGACACAGCCTCGGCCCGACGCAGCCTCGAGACACTGCCAGCTGACACAGCCTCGTGACATAGCCCCAGCACAGCCGCGCCGCGCAGCCCGCGTCGCAGCCTCGCTGGCTATGCTGAGCGCTGCCCATCAGCTTATGTAATCGTATAGCCTGCCCTAAAGGATCTGTAGTATATAAGGGTAGCTCCCCTCGCTCCTGTCCGTCATCTCGACCTCTTGGTCAATACGGACAGGTAAGCCCAGTGTTTGTATTGTAGTTACAGTGCTAATATTATCTTGGTCAATACGGACAGCTGCATAAGTTGTGCGTCGCTGCGTGACTCGCTCCGCCGCGCCTCGTCGTCGACCTCCCCACTTGCCCTCCCTCGTGAAGCGTTGAGCCCTAGCTCCGCGACACTCTGCATGTTTTCCCGCCACTCACACCATGTACATCGGACTAGAGGTTTGGTGAGCCTCGTTGTTCCCATTACCCGCTCAGTGTCGCGCTCACCATTTTATTCCTTTCAGGCTACTGTCTCTCGCCCCGGGTGCCACCCATGTATTCAAGACTGGAGGCGACATCCACATCCGAAACGCCTGCCTTGGCTTGAATATCACGGACCCCTCGGCACGCACTTGCGTCACTATCGGAGCAAAGTTGTCGAAGGGTGAGGGGATACGCAGAGCTGAATGCGCAGTCCTCTGTGCTTTGACACCGGACAAGGCATGTTGTGTGAGGTCGATATTTGTTCTTAGGCTGACAAGCCGCACCAGGTTGAGCAGGTTGCACTCGACTTTGTGCTTACTGCAGAACGCGATTATACGATCCACAATCACGGACCGAAGTGAGTGCGCCTCTTAGCCTGGTGAAGCTGAAGTACATTACCAACGCGAATCACAGCCCGGTTTCCCTCGTGGGTAACGTCGTCGGTCGGTCTCTTTGTCCCTATTGTTTCACTCTGGACTAATGGAACCATAGACCAGGAGATCTTCTTCAATGGTAAGCTTCAGCGCTTCAGCAGCTGTACGCGGCGCTCACGACTTATGTACGATTGGCAGGCGATATGGAGGGCGACGATGTCGAAACTGACGAAGACTCCGATTTCGAAGACCATCCGGAGCAGGCTGTGTTGGACCAGCCTCCGGTTGCAGGACCCAGCAAGGAACCTTGGGCAGATGGTCGGGGTCGGCGCAATGCCGAGAATGTGAAAGGCAAGCAAGTAGTCGCGAAAGGGAAGCAGGTCGACGCGAAAGGGAAGCAGGTCGACGCGAAAGGGAAGAAGGCCGACGTGAAAGGAAAGCAAGTTGACGCGAAAGGGAAGCAAGCCGACGCAAAAGGGACGAGAGCGACGAAGAGGCCGCAGTGGGACGATGACGAGGACGGGAGTGTTGAGAAAGATCTACGCAAGAAGCGGAGGTATTGAAGCGCGCACATCTCAGTATTCTTTGTCGTCCTTCGACTATGGCATTTGCAAGCGTATGCCTGTGATATATTATTGTCTGCCAAAGTGTGCTCCCTGTCCGCGAAGAGGGCTAAGAGTGCAAAGCAGGGGCGGATAGCACCGCCAATCTCGAATCCGACTTGAATCCGAGTGGAATCCGGGGGTCCCACGATCCGGGCGCAATCTGAGATCTAAATCCGGAAGCGCTTATTGTCATGTGGCTGCCACGCAGCGTCGCCAGACCACAACCCTATAGCTTGCCTATAGCTACCCCTCCGTTAGTCTCCCTCCGTCAGCCGCGACGTTACACTGGGCCCATCTTGAGGTGCTCCCATGAACAGCCACTCCCGCTTGAAGACGTCGCTTCCTGCAGGGGACCCGCTCCGTGGTCACAGGAACAAACTCACGAGATGGACGAGTTCCCCGCAGATCGCGTTTTATTGTCCCTTCGCCAGATATCTAGGTCTGCGCTCTGAGTCCCCTCTCCCCATAACCCCCCTCTCCTCTACGACTTTCATACCAGCCACAAAGCTTACACAATGGCTGCAATTCCTTCGCCTGGCCAATTAAGTGCGTGTCGGAGCGTCAAGCGGGTGCCCGAGCTCTCTGCGGCCGAGCAGGCGATTCTGCGCGCAAGTGTTTTGTCGGTTCCAATTGACTTCTCCGTAACAGATGCTCTCGTAATAACAGGCTTCTCTCAAGACTTTGTGCAAGAAACATCTAAATCCGCACCTGCCGTGGCAGGAGCAAAGTGAGGAGACGACAGACGCGTTGTGCAGAGATGTGAGCCATGCGGTATCGATGTCGTCCATCCAGAGCTAACAACAGCCTAGGCCCGCAAAGAATGTCCCTTCCTTGCCCGCTACGAAGATGCGTGGCCCGTCAGATTCATTGGGTCCTACATGCTCAGTGTCTGGCGTTACGCGCTGAAACGACGGCAGCAGACGTCAGCCAGAGTAAAGAGAACCTCGAACATCACCCAGGCGCGCTCAAAGCATCCTGCGCGCGCGCGAAAACCTCGCTATGCCCAGACTCGCAAGTTGTCAGTCAAGAATGAGTTGGCATCCGAGGTATGTTCGGTAATAGCGACCATTCATTCGCTTGACTCTCGACAGAACGATACTTCGCGTGGTTCAAACGAGGCAGTATCAGTTCATCAAGGCTGTGAGGCTGCAGAATCTTCAGGTCGTCGCAGTTCGAGCGTGGTCCGTGCTCAGCTTGCTCCTCGTGACTTCACGTTGACGATGATGTAGGAGGTAGACCAGCTTGCAGATGATGAGTCCAACGGCGACCAGTTGGAAGACGATCTTCAGGGGTTCGTGGATGAACTGATGTACCCTGACGGTAACGGAGCGACCCCGCATCAGGTTTGTTTGTTGCTTGACTCGCCACTTCCGTGCTCACAGTCTTTATAGAACGACGCCAGTGCTATAGCGGGGCCGTCGTCATCCGCCAATTTAATGCAGGCCTTAGATTCACCACAGGCCCATTCCGGTAATACGCCGCTCGTAATGGATGCTTCAGTGAGGCCTTCGTCTATGACGTATAGTGATTGATTTCCTCATCTCCTCTTACAGAGTGGGCCGCCTGCAGCTTCAGGCAGTCCAAGCATCGACGTACACACTCCTCGCAGTGCCAGCGCATCTTCTCCAGCACCAACCTTTTCATCGACCGTCTCATTCCACCCGGGTTCGCCCCTCCTGCAGGTCATCGGTGTCGCGGCGTCCAGTGAACCCGACCTTCCGACACCCTCCCTTCCCGCCACTCATCCGGCGGCTGTGCCTGGTGTCACGGAGCGCCAGACGCGACCATACGTCCTCAACTTCTTGCATAGTGTTTCTCCGCAACTCGCCACGCCCGGCGTCGTGCAGCGTTTCGTCGACGCAGGCATTGTGCAGCGCACGGATCTGCTCGCGTGTGCATGCCTTCCGGAGCATGGCCTGCTCGCGATGCTGCGCACGGACCTGGGCCTCAACACACTTCATTCGTGGATGGTTCGGGCGGCGCTGCAGCGGCTATGAGCGTTTCGTTTTTTTTTTTTTTTTTGCATCGTAATTCGTAGTGTCGGCTTCTTCATCTTTCTAGGGACTTGAAAGGTACTTGCTACATATGCGTCCTCAATAGGACATTATGCTATCTTGCAAAAACGATCATCTGTTTTTATCACACACTACAAGGATCATTTTCCATGTGCATCCGGCCACCTTCCGCGTGTGCTAGAGTGCTCCTTCTTGACAACAACGGCGAGGGGCGTTGCCTCGCCATGCTCCGCAGGCCGAAGACCAGCTCGGTGAGCCATAACGCGAGCATGAGCCCAATGCCGATGCCGTCATCGCTGGGCCTGCTGACTTGTGCCGTGGGTTAAGCACCACGCCGCTAGGTATGCATACCTTGATGATGCCGTTCCAGATCCCCATGCGATGTCAAAGACTATCATGAAGAGGATAAACACCGGCTTCTTGCGAGCAATGGTGGGGTTATAAGACCTAACACATGGCTATAAGCAGCAAGATGAGTATCAACGAGAATTCTGCCCCCAAGTTGTCCACTCGCTCGTCGGAACTGGACGCCTTACTTTACGCCTCGGAACGCACTGCGGTAACAGGGAGCAGGACTAGTCATACATAGAGAAGCCTGAAGTCGAGATAATGCTCATACTGACAACTGGCGAAAGCGAAAGTGTCCAAAGATAATATTTAGGCCGTGGTAAGCGGGACCTGAATATTGAATCCGCAACCAATCCGGGCGTCTGACGCAATCCGACACTCAGCCTCGCCCATAGTTGATATATGGCCCCCATCCGCACAGTGAGTTCTCTGCCAGCGCATTGGCAAATACGACTTACTCATTTGTAAGTCATCCAATAGGACCGAAGAGCTGACCCCACAAGATCTGGTGGCCGATGACCCAGGTACAGGTCGTCAGAATCTCTCGAGGAGCGCGGCTGATCTCCTGCAGTGTTTCAAGCAGCACGCCAATGGTCATGCGTCCGTGCATTAATGCTCCAGTCATCGGTAAAGTTGAATGTCACAGAGCAATGGTCAAAGTTGCCTGCGACCAGACGACACGTACCCACCAGGCACAGAAAGAACAAAGGAGAGCAGAAAGAAGACGCTCAACTTGCCAGGAGGATTCTTCTCACTATCCTTTTCGTTGCTTTAGAAAGGATACCATCTAATGTTATCGCCATTGGGGAGCCCGGTGACATCTGGGTAACCTCTACAGCTGTCCAGGTCCGCGCTGAAGCTGGCTGGATGGACTGGGGACAGAATGGGGTTCTGGCTGGGAGATTCCAGCACCCGTCTATACCCTGCCTCTCTGGACTGCATTGCCGCCTTGGATGGAAGCCGAACGATCATATCCTAGCCTACGCTCGCGTTGACGGAGCAATCGAGAAGTGGAAGAAAACATGGAAGGCTGACACGGAGCTGGCTCTCCCTGCGAAGAAGTTTCAGGACCACTTAACCGCATCAGATGCCATACGTGCTATGGATAGGGTTCGAGAGACTTTAACTGTCAAGGACAGTGTCAAGCAGACTACGGATGTAGTTGAATATTCAGCTATTCCCGCGGAAGGCCTCGCCGCCTTGTTATTTCCTGTCTACGCACCTCTTGAACTCTCTGCTGGCCCCTCCAGTGCTCCGCAGATCCATGATAATTCCGCCAATCCCACGCTCGAGCGGGAGGGTGGTTCGAACCAGACCACGCAGGCGAGTCAATGGCCGTCGGTTCCGAGAAGTTTGCTCAACAGGTCCCTTCCGCTACAGAACCCCCAAGTTCCTGACGTTACCCCAGACGCGGATTCTCCTATCGGTGGTACTTGCGAGTCCACCCAATCAATGGATGCAGCGTCTCCACTGCGTGACCGCAGCCAGGCTCCCGAGCTGCCCAATGTGTGGCCGCGGTCGGAGTGTCCGACTACCGATCCAGCCTTGATTCAGTGGCCGAATGGAGATGTCACACGGCTTCCTGGTTATATGAGCGAACCCGAGGTAAGTCTGAGCCACAGCGCTCTGAAAGCTGCTGACGCCTGAATAGGATCCGGACGGCAAGATGGTGCGCTGGATGGCTGACAGCAAGTCTGCTACGACGGCGCCCCCGGCCGCTCCTGACAGCGCTCACTTGAGGTCGCCCCTGGCTCCGGTGCACGTCTTTACTTCAGATGAAGTGCGTTCTTGGGGTTCCATGGAGCTGGCTCGCCGAATCGTCGGTCATCTGCAAGACGGACAGTCGGTTGTGCTGACAGGTTGGGACACCCCACCGCTCACTTGGAACGAGGAAACCTTTGGGAGCCTGTCTGGTGGCATGACAATTAAGGGAAATTCATTGAAGATCGACGTTGAATGGCAGTGTAGGTCGCCTTTCACCGTAACAGAGATGTGTCTCTCACAATCTATGTAGCTGCCTTCCAGCGCAGTCGGCGTCGTAGTGACGCAGAGGTACTTATGACAGAACGGGGAACATTCGAAGACTTCCTGCATATTGCTGAACTCGGCGAGGATCCGGTCAATCTACTTGACTTTCCAATCTCCGTTGATGCATCTATACCCGTTATTAGGTATGCAGAAGCGTTTTCAGGCTTCCTATACGCTCTGACAACGTGAGGCCAGGATCCTGTCATCCGATGTTCAAGCCTTTGATTCAACGTTCATGTTGCCGATGGAGACTATGCAAAGCGACCTGAAGAAGATGAAAAATTGGGCTTTGGTGACCGGGACTGGCTTCTATACCTTCCCTCACGCTGACGGATCAGGACTTTGCACCTATGTCAGGGTGACGCACGGCTGCAAATACTGGGGCATCCTGCAAATGCGAAGGGACGACACCGCGCAGCGACAGAAACGCAATGCTCGAGATTTAATGAAGGAGGCTTTCGAGCAGTATATGCGTGTAGCAGCATCATCAAATGACTATTCCCAAGCATCAGTTGTATTACCGGGCCTTGCGACAGTTCATTTTCTCAAACTGGAGCCGGGGATGATCTTGTGGGTGTCACGTTATTGCCACGAGATTGATGTTATTCATCGCCTTCCGTAGAATACAGCCCCCAGGCGTGTTCCACCAAGTCTACACTCCCGAAAAATCTGTGGCGATAGGAGGTCACTTCGTTTCTGAGGAGACGCTACACTTGATGGCATTCACAAGGCTATCGACTCACCGACTTCTGGGAGATGGTGTCAACACCTATCATCCCGGCACAATTCGGATTCTGGCGCGCCTGTTACTTGCGGCGGTAGAGAGAGAGGACGGGTATAGTCAGTTTTTCCTTTTCTCCTTCAGGTGGACGAGTCTGATTGTGAGGTAGTGAACAAACGTGGCTTCATCTGCTTGGCACGGATGCTCAGGCAACGAGAGCTATTCTCACTCTCTGATCACATTAAAGAAGACTCTGGAGACAGTGATCCGACCCACGAAGAAACCGAGTTTGAGGTGTCCCTTGCCTTGGACTTGATCGAACGAATCATGAGGGACAACCGCTTAGAATGGGACAAACTCAAGCTGGATGTCAATGCGCCCGTACCGTTCTTCCCGCCCAAGGACGCCTTGCCATGGTACCAAAGAGGGTCCAGCACCGTAAAGCTCTCCCGCTCGCTCAAGACATCTATGCACTCCGCTATAGATCAGTACAACGAGAGAAAAACTCCGGCCAAGTTGCAAAGCTGAGGCGAGAGGGTCGGGGCGAGGGTTAGGGACTGATTTTATACCTATACCGTTTTCCTTGAGCCTCGGTTTCCTAGCTTTTCCTCTATTCGTACCGCCCCTTCCTTGTATGCATTGTCATTCGGTAGAGATGCGCTTCGTAATACACCAAGGCAGAGGGAGCAGCAGGGAAACGTCAAAGCGACACCTGTGTAGATACATACATCTTGGGGCTAATTGCTATTCTAGAAATGCTAGGGGGCGTGGCATTGTAACTTAAGCAAGACGTAGAGCCAAGGGGTGCGTGGCAGGCATAACCAATCCGAGACGAATCCGGATTGAATCCGAGTGGGATCTGGCTCTGACGTTATATGCTCTGACGCAAGCGCGCGTCTTGCCCGTTCACCAGGCTCGCCTCTCAGCGGCCTCGGCATGTCTGCACTTATGCGTTCACCAGCACGTCATCCAAATGCTCGCAGGGCTGTGCAACGTAGATCGAATGAGACGGAGAATCACAGGAGGTGGTCACTCGGTGCGCCTCCCCGCAGGTTGTCTGGGTTGACTGACACTCACTCTTCGCAGATGGTCTAGGCTGACTGGCAACAGCTGCAGACTGCGTCTGTGTTTTGACTGCAGCCTGGCACATCTGACTCAAGTCGCGGGCAATTATGGATCTGTTGGATGATGCAACCGTCGCGGTGCGTAACATCATCAATGCAACATTTATGTTGAGCTGGACCGACCTAGCTGCGTTGCGTACTGAGGGCTGCACATGGTTGTCTCGACCAGGTGAGGCTACTTCGTGCATGGTTTTTGCGCAGGATAACAGTGCGTTCTAGATGTCCTGGCACACAAAACTCCATTGCCGCAAACAATGCGCAAGATGGAAACGTTGGGTTCGCTCCCCCTAGCCCCAGACAATTGCGCAAGCTCTAGACTCGCTCTTCGCAAATATCGGGGTCGGTGTCGCCGAGCGCAGCCTTCTTGTCTTTCTCAATCTCATCCACCGCTTCTCACCCCTGGAAAGTCCGACGATTCCCCTGTACGATCTGCAGTCCCCCGCGATCGATTCATCCGCGCTTTTCCGCTCTATTCGGCTCACTCGCCCGCTCACTGAAAGCACTCAGGGTTTTTCCGGCTCTCTTTGTTGAGAAGAACACCATCTTGGCGCTGCTGCACGAGACACGATGCTCGCTCGCCAGGGTCGCGGTACGAAGACGCGCCGCGCCCGCCAGGTACGAGTTGAAACGCGGGCCGCCTTCGAGTCTCTCTGGCCTGCTCGTGTTGCTGTGGAGCGCCGGAGGTACAACTGGCCGTCGCGCTAGTCTACCTTTGGCTGGCATCGAGCTGTCGATACTACTGTGAGTAAATGGTTTGATCCTTCCCCACTGTGATAATGATTGATGATTTTCGGTTCCGAAGACCAACTGTCCCCTTGTCCCCCTCAGGCATGCATCGGGCGTGCATCGTGTCGACTGCACAATTGCTGACGAAATCCCGGATACCTCTCCATGGAGTCCTCGTACCTCGTAGCTGCGGTAGCTCTGGAGGCGGAGGAGGCAGACATCGGAGACTTAGCAGCTTAAGCCACCTACAAGACGCCCGCCGGGTAAGTAGACAGGACATTCCCACGCTTAGTGCTGCGATTTGCAAACTTGCCTCGTGGCGTCGCCTGGCACTCGTACAACAATGGATGCTTGCCACTCCGCACGTTGGTTTCTCTTCCTCGATCCCTCAGCACTCAGACAGCAAGAACACATGGCCAACACTAAATCTCGCGGCAGCGCGCCAACACAGAGTCAGGAGAACGACCTCTGGAAAGCCGAGGTCCTCGCACAGACGCAGGAAAGTGACAACGCCGACTGGGAAGACGAGCCAGATCATATAATGACCCAACCGGACGAAATGCCGCGTCCGCGACTCACCTTCACTAGGGCGAGGGCAACACGAAAACGCAACGTGATATTCAGGAAGGACTTTGCCCAGCAGAGCTCAGCTCGCAGCACCCAGGCAAAGGGGGTCACTTCAAGTGGGGTTCCACCTCTCACCAGTATCAGCGGCGAGCAAGTGCGCGACACTCTCAGTCAGAGCGCTACCCACGCTGCCGGATACTTTTTCGACGTCATGAAAACCTCTCTTCGCCTTCTGCGCAAACCACTATCGTTCTTCCTGTTCGTATACATCCTCGCATATCTCCTCACACTCGCCTCTGGAGCACTCCGGACTCTTTTTGCGCCCGTATGCTGGATCCCTGGTATCTCGCGCACCCCAATATGCTATAGGCCACCGGAGCTGCCCAGAGCCCCCCGCTGGGCTGACTACTCGAAGCTGACGGACTTAGAGAGTCTGACCTTCGAGCAGCTCCTCGATGCGACGGTCGGCAACTCAGCATTGAGTATCGAGATCAAGAAGGCAGGGATGGCCACTCAGGACCTTGTTGCGTTGATCAAGGTCAGCGACTTCAAGAGTAAAGATATACTCGCGAACAACCTGGAGAGTTTTGTGGAGGCTGCGAAGAAGACCGGGCGTGGTTTGCAGAGGCTTAGTGCGCGTGTCAGCGGCGCGGTAGATAGGTACGTCGCCACATCTTATTATCTTCTATTCTAAACTTGACGGGTCGTAGTATCATGGCTGTCAACGACCACGCGTACCACACCATTCAGGAACATGCCAAATCCCAGTCGATCCTTGCTCAACTCAACCCATTTAGAAACGGAATCCCGTCCCAGCACGTCATCGTGCAGACATTCACAGACGCGATGTCGACACTCTCCTCACAGATGCAACGCGTTCTCCTCGAGGCCGAGGCCAACATGCACAACCTAGACACGCTCGAAGTGCAGCTTCAGACGCTACACGAGATGGTTCATCGGGAGAATGCGACGATTTCTGCCGAGAAGGAAGAGCTTCTCGCCGAGCTCTGGACCATGCTTGGTGGGAACAAGCGCAAGCTTCGTGGCCTCGACGACCACCTATTCTTCCTTCGAGAAATTGGTGTGTACCGTGCACGTGCTACTGCGCATGTGGTCGCTACTCTTCAGGCCCTCGAGGGCATGAGCGAGGGTATTGAGGATCTTCGCGAACGCGTTGCAGCTGTCGAATTGAGCAGTAACCACGTCCCCGTTGAGGTCCACCTCAAGAGCATTCGTGCCGGGCTCCGGCGGCTGCAGCAGAGCAGGACGCGCGCACAGGAGCGCGAAGAGGAGACCGTCCAACTGTTGCTGGGGCAGCGGGTGAAACTCTCTAATGCAAAAGTGAGGAGCGAACAGCTCAGCCTCGGATGTCTTGTGTTAAGCCGTAGCCTGGGGATTTGGATTGTGCGTCACTTGTAGTAAGTAGCTACCGCGTGGTCGAATTCAGTGCAACTTCATGGTCGCGGCCAGGTCGTCGAACATCCTGCTAGACTTAAACAGGTCTATTCGTACTTCAACGACGGTCTTCGTCGTTTTCGCGATTTTTGCAGAGGGCCGGCTGCGTTGCCAGGTCGTCGACATGACTGACAAGTTCAGGTTTGCTTTTTTCAAGGAGGCCTTGTACGTCCGTATTCTTTCTCTGCAGAACATGCATTCAATTCTTCCGCAGCGTCTCGGCCCTCGTCACTTTGGCTGGCTACGAGCACGACAAGAAGTCAACCTTCGAGGAGGAGATCAAGTCGCAGATTACCGCGCTGCGCAAGCAGCTCAATACGGACGACCCCGAGGTGCAGGGCGACGCGCTCTAGAACGTGCCCTGCGCGTGGACTATGGGCGCGCCGCGCCCGCCCATGTCGTGCATCTGCATCGTGCACACGACGTTCGACGGGCTCCTGCAGAGCGACGTGCGCTGCGAGCGCTGCGGGAATGTGACGTCCACACGGACCAGATGCTCGACATCAACCTCGAGATCGAGGCGAAGGGCGCGGCCACCGCGCAGGAGGCCACCCTCGCGTCGTGCTTGCGGCGGTACACCCAGCCCAAGAAGCTCGCGCTCAACGATCACACGTGCCGGGGGCCGTCCCATGTACGTTTGCTGCTTTCCATTGCGTCGCACCTTCTCATCATGTTACGTGTACAGGCGAGCAAGCGGCTGAGCATCCGCAAGCTCCCGCCGGTGCTCAGCTTTCAGTTCAAGGTGCGCACAGCCCATGTGTCGAGCGTCCCCTGCCAATCCTGAGCGCCGCCTCTTACCCACTGGCGGCCGACCCCCAGCCGGAAGGTTTTCCAACCCCAGCGCGTCCGTAGTGTCAAGTTACTGAATAGCATCCGGGTGCGTGCCAATGTCACCTATTGCCCTCGAGCTTCTGTTTGACGTGTTTGCGCGCAGTTCTCGCCGCTCTGCCAGTATTCGTGAAAGAGCGGCGTCCCACCCTGGCACTTCGCGCGTCGTTAGTAGAAGTCTTTGATGTCCACACGCTCTCGCAAGCGTGATTCTCTTGTGGAAATGAGCCTTGCCGCCAGTGGATGGTCCTTGCCCCGGACACCGAGACAAGGCTATTTCGCCTCTGATGCTTGGCAAAGCGTTCGCGCTGCAGTTATTCCCGAAGGAACCGACGACGCATCTGGCGCTGTCCGCCTTCGGCGCACTCCTTGCGCGTGGGACCGAGTCTGTAGACGTCACTGCTAAGACGCTCACCACGGAGATGCAAACCGTTGGAGGGAAGCCTTCCGAGTGCCCGCTAGCTTGTTGACAAACCACCCGTAGTCGTACCACTGTCTGTTTAAGCCCATAATCGCTCAAATCTCTCTGTGTCTATGGCCGCGGGGTGCTGCGCTCCGCTTGGGCGCTTCGAGTCAATGGGTGGCTTCACATTCTGCCGTAACTCAGTGGCAACGATCCCGGCATGAGTGGCTTACAGTATGTTATTTAATGCTCTGGCAACCACGCGTACTCTCACTCTATATCACCAAATGTCGGCTAGTACAACCCAAGTTGCTGAACGTCCTGCTCTCGCAGGCAAACTGGTCTCCCTCAATTCAAAAGTGGAGCTTACTATCTACTTGCCTTCCGACACAGAATTCAGGCTAGGCAGTGATGCAAGACAATGTCAAGTCCGCTTTCGGGACTGCACCAATCTGAGTTGAGCCCGGTCCACTCACCAGGTGTACCAGTCCTCTGACCTCAATTCGCTGAATAGGCCCTGTACACTGCATTTTTCTCGCACAACTTGTCGAACCTGCTCCTGGATACAAGCAATTCAAGGTTTTCGTGCGCAATCTCAGCGAGTTTGGCACCTTCGTGAGTCCCTTTCCTCCTTCATATTATCTAGATACTCAGTTCTAGATTGACGGGGAACCTGCGGCATGCGACCTTCCCGGCTCACGTATCTGCAATGGATCACGGGTGACATTTGGTGGTTTAGGTCCAGACGCTCTATGTAAGCATTTGTCGCCTTGGGTTTTCTCCATTCTAACTGAACCCGTACATGAGCATGTGTTTTTTACCTCTTTCAGCCTGGCACTGTGAGTTTCCGTACATCCTTTGCGACCCGGTTCCCCAGTTGAGCTGAACCGTTTAGGTTTATTCTCTTTTCAAGTTAGGAATAAGGTACTGGGCAACAACCTCGCTTTGTGTTCCCGACGATGACAGCAAGCAATAGTATAGGCCAGGGGGCAAGTGGCCAAGTGATCTCCGCGATCACTCGAAAGACGGGGGAACAAGTTGCGATCAAAATCACGAGAAACGAGCTAGTCTCTGGCCGGCTATACAACGATGGCAGGAAAGAATTTGAGGTTCTCAAGAACCTTGACCACGTACGCCTCTCTTAGCTCATCTGCAGTAGACGTTACGATATGAGACCTATCAGAAACATATTGTCAAGTTACGCGCAATCTTCAGCGATGTATTCGCTTCATGTAGGTCGCGCCGAAGCGGAGGATGTATTACCGTCACGACTAATCCGATGTTGCAGACATTATCATGGATAAAGCTCTGTCGGACGTTTCCCGGCTCATCGGGGACAGTGGCTTAGGTGTGAATATGCGTATCATACGACCACCGTCCCATCTAACGTTAGCTCCAGGTGAAATGACAGCAAAAGTGATAGGCAAACAAGCCTGCGAGGGCTTACGATACCTGCATGCGCAGGGGATAATGCACAGAGATGTGAAGCCCGGAGTACGCCCTACCGCCGGCAGCCTAGCTGTGATCATCACTCAACGATTGACAGAACATGCTCGTTTTCTGCCACAATCCTCTCCTAATAAAGCTGTCCGACTTTGGACTAGCTCGGAGAGTGAACGGCACCACTGCGCTACAGGTAAGATCCGAGTTGCTCTGACGGCTTAATCTAGCATTGAGATCCGCGCAGACACCCTGTGGAACTATACCGTTCGCTGCACCTGAAGTCACACTCTGCGGCTATTCAAGCAGTCAGCATTACAGCTATTTGGCAGATGCATTTTCTTTGGGCGTCGCCGTTTATAATATGTGAGTAGCATCTCTTTCAGTGATCACCATGCATTCATACGGTTCAGAATCACCGGGAAACTACCTTGGGATGAGGCTTGTGTTGATGTTGACAACTTGGGTGTGGGACGCGATGGTCGTACGGGAGCTCCCAGCCTCTCCCCGACTCTCAGCGAGTGTGGTGGGTTGTGCTTCGTCTTCAGTGCTTCATACTTCTCACGAGACTTTTCATCAGCTAAGGATTTCATTTCCAAGCTTCTTGCATGGTTCCCGAAGGATCGCCTCGGCGTCGCACAAGCCTTGTCCCACGAGTGGTTGGAAGAAACCTCTACGCCTAACTATGATCTCGAAACCATCAAGCCCTACGGTTCCAATTCTATCTGCGCAGCGCTAAATATGGGAATTCCTAATAGCATACTGGCAAGCGGGCAGCCTATACCAGTGGTCAGAGACCCCCGCCCTCCAGGGGTATGCATTAACCTAGTGTGATGTACAGTACCAACATTGATTCTGCCTCAAGCCCTGGTGTCCTGCATTACGACGGTGAAGGAAAATGTTGCATCTCGGTGTTTGGATTTATCCTTGCGCGTGCAAACGCCCTACACTGGATCAGCACTCCGCGGTCTCCGGCGTCAGGCTAGGGAGACTGTTTTGAATCCGGGCTGAATCCGAAACGGCGTTTGTCTTCAATCCGGGCACAATCCGCTTACGTGGGATTTAGGCGCGCGCCTAGACTAGGCTGATGCAGGTCTTTCGTCTCCGCCGTCACCGTCGTTACTCGTAGTCCCAGCTCGCTCTCGAGTATCTTGGTGTTTCAAGCGCGGTCTCCAAATTTCCCGGCAAGTATCATCCGCGCCCATACAATGCTGGTCAGCTAGCTTACGCGAGTAGGGCTGTGGCTCGATTGACGACCTTTACGTTGCCACACCTGCTTTTCGCTCGAGAGTTGATCGTGCATCCGCTCTTGTTGTCCTGCCGCGAAGGGAAGAAGAGCAGACTCGAGAAGGGGATGATGTCCTCAGTTTGGATGAGGACGCCATCCAGGTATATTCAGTCCCCAGTTTGGCGTGTGCAACTCACTGATCTACGTAGGCTTCAGGTATTCCATAGAGTCACCACCACTGCCGTCCTGGCCTGCTGTACGCGAAAACTGTATCTTACCTGCAATGCAAGTTTGAGATTCGACTTCCAGAGCGATGAATTGAGTCCATGGCCCCCTGTAGAGTCGCCAAGGCGTGGTCCGATAGACCACCGACCCGCTGCGGCCTGGGCTATAGAACATGAACGAGGGCACGATGCCAAACGTTGAGCATGCATGTCGCCTCGCCGTTGTAAATCTCAATTGTAACTATGTCAAGGCACAGCATCTGGACAAGGTCTTCTCATCGCCTGTTTTTTCAACTGCTCCTGTACACCCGTCCGGCACTGACACACCTTTCTCAGGAGCAGACACGAAGACAAAAGGTAGCAGTCATCTGGTTCGCGGAAACCTTCAGCGTGCGCGCATGGCCTGCTGAGTTTGGGGAGGAGCAGGGCCGGAGTGTCACCTACTGACGTGCAGACAAGCGAGACGACAAGCACGAGGGGCTTCGCTACAGCAGACAACGGGTGAGGTGAGTCCGACTGGTGACAATGCTCCTGAATGCGCGACGCTTACCGCCCGACAGTTCGCCCTCTTGCGCGCGCCGCGGCCATCACACTGCCACCCGTGTTGCTGCGCAAGTTTTGCTGTCGCCTCTGCCGCCCACCATGCAGCCTCAACGTCGCATCGCGTCCCGTAAACCGTGGACTCTGAGGTGCCGATACGAGGTGCAAGCCTGCCGCCAGCTCGCATGGTTTTCGACGTCGTTCTCCAGGGATTCGGCCGTCGGATGCTAATACAGTCATTTTGCCTGCACCGCCGTGTATCGTTCGTCGTTGTTGCTGCGCCCACGCCGCCCTAGCCCTTGCCTCGTCGTCAGCAACGCACTCACGTCGCCCGCGCTGCTCATTGAGGCGAATTCGGGGCTCGCGCCGGGGAGGGTCAAGCGCGACGTCCTCCATCGCACGCGCCATTTCTTGGGCTCGTCGTTACCTCCACGAGAGCATGACGAGTGCAGAGCTCATCTACGCGATCTCCTCCCGAGACGAAGCAGTAGCGAGGCTGGAGACGAAGAAAAGCAAGAAGGCGGGCAAAGGCCGAAAAGCCAGTGAAGCCGGACGAGATCAAGCTTTCCGTGTCCAAATCGACTAGGGACATCGCGGTAGAGACCGTCGAGCGCCACCTAGGGGCTAAGGAGGCTATACCTCTGCCCGCCGCTCAGGGCGCGAGCGGTGGAGGCAACAGTGTTGCAGCAGCCACCAGGGTGAAGCGCTGAGCGCCTCTGTGCAACAGATGCCGTCCATGTCCTCGCGGATGGTGAGTCTTTTTCGCGTCAATGCAGCCTAGCCGCTAACTCCAAACTGTAGTAGACGGGGAGGGGCACCCCTGACGAGCCGTTGAAGATTGATAGTGAGTCTGGCGGTGAGCCTGCCCTCAGGCGAGCTCCAGGGCTGCGGCAGCCTCCTCCACCCATCCACCTAGCTCTAGAACGGCTGTGCGCAAGCACTGAAAGATAAACATCGGGCTCCTCGAGCAGTTGCCTCGACCACAACCACGAAACGTCTACCCAACGCTAGTTGTTTATCTCATTTTCTATACTGCCTGAGGGCTTTCCGTGCCGGTGAGACCCATACGGCCGCAACGCCTGCCTTCTCGAAGTTTGGCGCTCGATTGGGCGCCGTTCTCGCGCTGCCTCTTCCCTCTCTCCTCACCTGCTCAACGGCTCTCCTCAAACCCTGGCCCTGTGAAGGGACTAAGAGGCTGTAAGCTAGGTCCAAGTGCTGAGAGGTGTTGAAAAGCGATAGAGAAAGCCCTGGGTTGCCTGGTGAGTAATAATCACTATTTTCTCGCTTTTTCTCAATCTGCCCAACCTTCAACCCTCCAACTGGTCTGCGCAAGCTGCAGACGTCCAGAAAACGCTTGAATAGCGGTACAGACAAAGTAAATCTGCGCGCAAGTGCTGCAGCACCGTGGTAAGTCCCCATTTGCGTTTGGCCTCGCGTGGAGAACGTCTTCAGGCCAACATCCCTGCTTCCTCGCCTCACACATTGTCATCTGCCTTTAGACGAGGAGAAGAACAAGATTGCGCGCGCACTCGTCTCCCGACAATCCAGCCTACCCTTTCACTCGACTCCTACGCCTGTCGGGTACTCAGGCCGCCGTCGATCGCGCGCGCAGGTACGAGAGCGCGAGTACGTGCGTGCACGCTGGACCAGCTGATGCTTGTTCGTCACTCGCAGCTCGTTCAACATAACAATCCTGTCCTTCCTTAGGTAGCATGCCCCACACCTCAAGCAATGCAGGATCGGTCGATGGAAGGCGCAGGGCAGCCATCGCGCGTTTGTTCGCTGCCCAAGCGGACGATGGAACAGGGTGAGTGTTGGTTTTTCCTTCGCCTCGTATCTCTCGAACAGTTTGGCGCAGTGCCGACTTCGACGTGGTCTTCCGAGACCCTCAATGGTACTCCGCGCGGACTGATCTTCGCGAGAGGATCATCGAGATTGTCTACAATTCAGACATCGCGCGTGAAGCACACGCTGTGGGACGATATCGTGTAGTGATAACGTGAGTTTCACCGATGATCTGCACATTCATAGAAGTTTAGCGTGGTCTAGCTCAACATGGCATCGAGGTGGACGCCCTGGCGCAGCACATCCCGATCCTGAGTGTCACGTGCAGGTTTGCGTTTGTGACAAATATGCACCATATTACCGCAGCGAGGACATAATGCACGTCCCTATCGCGCCGGAGCTCTTGGATTAGCTTTCGACACCGAACTGGTTTGTGTGTTCATCAATCATACTCTAAGTAAATGCCTTGGATCTCTCAGTCTCCCTAGCGTACGCCGCTTGTTTCACCTGCTTCCCATCCTTAGATTCATACCCTGCAACCTGAATGTCGTCTTTTCTCGCTTTGGCATCAGCTGTTCTTGACCTGTCTACCGCAATACACGACACATTCTTCCTGATCCGTCGGCACGCCACAAGGCCGCCGGCTCGGAGGGGACGCATCACATTGAGCAGCTGCCGAATCTGGTCTGAATCCGACAGCAATCCAACACGTGGACTGAGGTGTGAGGAGCCAAGCGCGCGCCTAGGCTAGGCTGACTAGGCAGTCCTCTTTCGCCTCTGCTTCCACCATGCTTCTACGTTGCTCTCGAGCTCACGAGTAGCTCTGCATCACACTCTGCAAAGATGTCTGTGCGCTGCTACGGCCTTTGTGGCGGGTACAGCTAGCCATACAGGGTGGACTTGGCGCGAGCGGGAACGTGGGGCTGGTGAGTCGAGAGTGGCACTTTTTGCGCAGACTTCTCCCAAGTTCGAAGCTGCCGATCTCACGACCTCAGAGCTTGATGTCAAGGCTACTCCTTCTGTGTCTGCGCGCACCGCAACGCCCAAGCTTGCTGTGGCAGAAACGGAAGATAACTCCCTGACGTCTCCGATACCGCGAGCGAAGGTGCGTGCACGCTCCCTGTCGGTGGTCGTACCTGCGCACTCAAAGCCCCCTCGTACCCTTGTACAGACACCACCCTTTTTGTCCAGCACAAGTGCTTCGTCCAGCGCAGACGCACCGTCTAGAACAACCTCGGGAGGTTATCGAACCATCAGTGTAGAGCATGAGTACACGAAATAGCACCCTTGTGGACAGGAACGCGCTGCCTGTGAGTGCTGCGTAATCCATGCTGATATTTTTCTTACTGTATCAGCAGCCTGCGCCCGCGTCCCCGCGCCCCCTCAAGGAGTGGGATGACGACATTGTCGTGCTGTCGCACACGCCATCGCCGCGTATCGTGCCCCCTTCTGTGCCCCCTTCCGTGCCCCCTTCCGTGCCCCCTTCCGTGCCCCCTTCCGTGGACCCTTCCGTGGGCCCTCCCGCCCGCCGGACGCGACGCTCGCCCGACGCACCCCTGTCGCCGCCTTCGCCACTCCTCCCAGACTCTCCGGTAGTCCCTCTCAACCGGCAGCCCGGCCGCACGACACCATGATTACGCGCGTGCGGGCCCGCACCGACGGCCTCGCACCAGGGGCGTGGGTGGGCGGCATGGGAAAAGCGGCGCGCGGGCCGAATTCCAGAGCCTTTGGACTCGTTCGAGGCGCTGCCGTCACCGAAGAGACGGAAGAAGGCAGCCATAGAGGATGGGCCTGCAGCGGTGCAAGCACCGCCTCTAAGAATGACTGCGCTTTTATCGTCTGCGCTGCGAGAGTATCATTCATAATTACCCACGGCGGAGGCCGTTCAAAGCACGGACGGCAGCCGCGACGGACAGTGTACGGTATGTCAATCATGACTGCTTTGGGTAAGATATGGTGCTGACATGGCGCTCTGGACAGGGCACAAGAGCATTGCTGCGATGTTTACGGCACCAACGCCGAGGGAGCCAAAGTCGAGCATGCACTCGACTTTGGTGTGTGCTGGCATCGACGACGACACGCGCGAAAACTCCATCCTTCAGACTCGACATTCCTTCCAAGCGCGAACCCCAATAACTTGGCACTTGATAACGGTCTCGGCTCCCCGTATACCTCAAGCGCAAACAGCTCTGCTGCGGCAACAGCACTTTCTACCTCCCGTCCATCTGTACGCACGCTAGATCTCGCCTATGTTCCGTGAATGATGCAACGCAACTTCTGCAGGACGCGCGGCTTTCGCCAGCATGAAGGCCCTGATCGAAGCTAGCAGTCGACGCGCCCGTCTTCTTACCCGCAATCTACGACAAGAGTAAGCCGCAACCTCTCTCCCTAGCCGTGTTTACGGCTATCTGACACAGTCCCTTGTCGGCACCCTCGACCCCAGCAGCAACGGAACTGTCATTGGACGGAGGGCTCGTCACGCCTTCGGACAAGGCGCAAGCGCAGCCCAACCGCCTCTATTTCTCCCCGTCCGCGGCCCGCTCGACAACCCGGACCTTGTGCCACCGCTGCTCGAGGTCGACGCGCCGCTCCTGAAGTGGGTGCAGGTGCCCGTGGACGCCGTGGTGCCGACGACGGTGATGGTTTGCCTGCGCAAGCCGCCGACCAAGTCTAAAGCTACTCGTGTGCGTGCTCGAGCGCGAGAGGCTCGCGGGGAATACGTGCGCGAACTTCTCGCAGCTCAAGGACTACGTCGCGCTCGCCGGGGAGGAGACCGTCGTCATCGTTGGCAAGAAGCTTGGTGAGCAACCCCGCCGTAGACTTGAACGTGAACGGGCAACTCCGACCTGGCACAATGATGTGTGTATTCTCCTACCCTTTTGCATTTGCACGCACTGACATGGCATAGCGCGGCGAGATGCGAGTGTGGCCTGGGCTACGCGTACGACTTCTCGGGGATCAGCTTCGGCCAGGTCAACATGCAGCTTAATGGCCAGATAATCGGTTACCTAGGCTATTCCGCGAAGCAAAGTGGACTGTGAAGTACAAAGAGTCTGGGTATGGCCAGGCTAACCAGTCCTGGTACGACCCCGGACTCAGGCTAACTAGTCTTTGTACGATCTTGGATTCAGGCTGAATAGTCTCTGTACACCCTGGATTTTACGTCGATTTCTGCTTTGCTTTCTTACGGTTTTTTTCCACTGTCTTCTACCCCCGAAAACCAGACAATTTTTCAGGATTTTGTTCTATCCACGAAAAAATTGAATGTTTATGTGCAAAATCATGGAAAATTCTCGCATTCCTTCCATTTTCGCTCCCAAAATTCTGCAGTAAAATCGGAAAATAAAGCGCAGATAAAACCGCAACTTGAACTTGGTATTTGTCCGCGGTTTTCTCGCACGAAAAACTGAGGACAAATAGCAGGTTTTACTGTCATTATATAACCAGATTTCATCCGGTTTATGAGGCACAAAAACCGATAAAAAGTTTGGAGTTGATTGCTCGGTTTGTGGACGTAGAAAATCACATAGAAATCATTAATTTTAATCGCTGTATTTGCGAGATATATTACCATATTTTTTTGTGGTTATTTCGTGCGATAAACAGGAATAAAGCCAGGTATAATCTTCAGCAAAAACCGGGGACAAATCTGAACACAAAGTTGAAGTTTTCTCTCAGTAAGTTGCTGCCGATAATCACACTGAATATATCAGACTTTATTCCTGTTTTTTGGACGAACATATCAGAAGAAAACTGCAGGTTAGTCTTCCGGTAATAAACCAGTTTTCACAAGTTTAAAACCGCAGTTACCACCCTGTGATACAGCATGATTTGTAAGCGTCAATCAGTAAAATCTGCTACGAACTGAGCCCTCCCTTTGTAGACACAGCTCCCCTCCACCGGTGCGACATGGAAAGTATCAAAAACAACTGGCACTCGCCATTCGTATATGGCAAACCAGCGTAGCAGGAAGCACACTACCGCCGGGATTCCCTCCTTCTCATCTCAGCTGCATCTCCCGACCGCTCCGGAGGAAAACGCCAGGAGTCTGCGTCCGGAAGGGAAGCAGCGAGAGAAGAAGTCGCGCACGCCCGCACTGCTTGCAACGTTGTGTCCCCGCACGCACCGGCTGCGCTCACGTTCGCACCGTCCCGCGAGTCAGATGACGCCGCACGCTGGGGGTCTGTGCGGGTACTCCTGTCCACCGCTGCTGCCTGCAGCGCAATTGCCGGTGCACTGTGCCCCGCATGTCCGCGTGTCCGCGCTGTCTGGGACCCGGAGGACGGCAGGGCCTCCCGGAACGTGCGCCGCCGCCGGTGGTCGCGACCACGCTTCCGGCGCACTGGCCCCCCTGGTCGCAGCGCGTGCGTGCCCCGTCGCGGCTCTCCCACCCGCAGCGCGTACGTGCGCCGAGTCGCAGTGCAGCCTTGGTTGGTGCGCCGTGGGACGCCTCGACCAGGCCCTGGTGCGTATGTCAGCTTCTCCCGGGCCCATGCAATCAAACCCTGAACGCCAAAAACGCCAGACGTTAACAGGAGATCGCATCTGCACCGTACGCCCGTTTGGGATCCTCAGGGTGCTCTACTGCTGCACAGCCGGCATGTTCAGATCCAGAGTTAGCCGCGCATTCATAACGCGCGGGAAGCAGGCAGATAGTCGTTCCGGATATGGGTCGAGCACTCTGGCACGCTGGGACGCATATCGAGGTCGAGCTGCACTTGCTAGGGGGGCCCGCAAATTAGTTTATGCATATTAGGGAAGCACGCTCGGAGAATGCTGGGCCCACGGCGCGCACTTTGGGCCGCTAACTTCCCGCCTCATCGAAGAACGGATTTGCCAGAGTTCTGTCACTCTCTCCCGAGACAAAACGGGCTTCTGGCGTTGCAGCACATCTGTGGCAGTGGGCCTGACGGTCGCGGAGCCGATGGCCCACGATGGGCAGCAAGCAGGGGGGGCGCACATGCCCAAACACGTCCTATTTGTCTCGCTACACGGTGCCGCCAGAGCCGCCCATTGATCCCGCCGTTACGTAGTGCACGGCCATTCAGTGCCTGCGCCACCAACAACAAGTGCTTTCCCTGCAACGCGCCCGGCGCGCACGTCAATGCAGCAGCCTGCGCCGCGCTGTCGCCGCCGCGAAGCTTCACGGACTGGCGGTTCGCTCAGGGTCGCGCGAGGGTGGGCGCGGGCGCCCGCGCGGGCGTGGGGGCCCCCCCTCCTCGTCCTCCCACCACGTTCGTCTGCGACGTCCGCGCGCGTGCACACACACACACGCACACACACACGCCGGCCGCCTTCGCCACGCTATCGCAGCACCCACCCCGCCACGCGCGGCTGGCACGCCAAAACGCCAGTACTCCTATCCCGAGCCAAACACCCGCGCCTGCGCGCACACGCCACCGTATCGCCCCCGAACAGGGGGGTGCGCGCCTCTGTCCTTCGCTGCGCACACGTACGCATCGGGGGTGCGCTGCCGCCGCCGCCGCCGCGGCGCGGTGGCGAGCGTATGCGCCTGCACAGCGCGCGTGCGTGGACTGCACATTGCACGCGCATCCTGCGGGGCGGTGCTTTATCAGTGCGTATTCAGACGTGGCGAGCAGCGGGGCGAAAGGCAATCACCGTGTGATGCAACCCCCTCGCCCCGGTGCGCTCGCAGCGCACCCGGGAACTTGCGGGGGCTCTGCGCGGCCTGCAACTCGCTGCACTCCCCCCCCCCCCCCGCGCCCGCCCGGCCCCAGTCCGCCGCGGCGCGCGCCCCCGCGGTGTCCCTCGCGGCGCTGCACGGCGCACCCGACCTCGCGGTCGAAGCCCCCCGCCCCCGCGGCCGGCGCAATGCGGTCGTCGGGCTGGCGGACGCGGCACGACAGGGCCTGCCGACGCGGCCGGCAGGCCACAGGGGGTGCGCCCGAGACTAGCCGCGAATGATTTGTAGGTCCCTGTGGTGTGGCGGCAGCCGATGCGCGCACGCAATGAGAGAGAGAGGGAGTGGGGTCAGGGACCCTGAGCAGCGAGAGCCGGGGCCTCAGTCACGCCGCGCCCCGCATGCCCACGCGGGCCATCCCGCGATGCACCACCGTCGAGCGCAGCACGCGGGTGTTCGTGCGTGCGCCTCGCAGCACCGGTGCGGTGCACTGCGCTCTCCCCCCTTAGAGCCCCACAGCGGAAAAAGGCACCGATGCGCGTGCGTGCACGACAAGAGCGGGTGTGGGCGGTGGCGCGAGGCTGCTGACGGCAATGCTGCCCATCACGCAGGCCCGTCTGCGCTGCGCCGCGATCGCGCGTGGAGGGGGGGCACACACCGTCGGCCGCCGGAGATCACGCGCAATCGCGCGGACGCAGAGCGTACTGGGCCCGGGGACGTAAGCAAAGACATACAACCGAGCCCCCAGCGCGCCTCGCCGCTGGTAACTTGGGAGGCTTTGCGCGCGCCCGGCGCGACACGTCCGAGCCCCGTGGGCGGACTATCAGGCTCTTGCGCGATCAGAACGCCCGCGACGTGGGAAGCCTGGCGCAAAGGCTGCAGCAGCACGCCACGCCCCGCTGGCGCCAGCCGCCCGCGCGCCGCCGCCGCCGCCCCGTGCCCAGCGTGGGGCTCGCGCCCTGTGCGGACCCTTGCGCGGTGCGCGTCCGCATGGGATCGGCCGGGGGGGGGGGGGACGCGCGGCGTGGGGTCACCATGACAGCCCCAAGGGGGCGCAAGGTTTGCGTCCGTCAGAGGGATTCGCGTGATGGCAGCGCCTGCCGCGCCTGTGCGCAAGTTTGGCAGAGGCAGCCCGCCGGGCCGTCTCGTCTTTTGCCTCTGCACGCCGCTGGAGGACTGAATGCGCGCCGGGCGCTCGCTCTCGCTGCGAAAAGCGTTCTTCCCTCAGCCATGCATCGGCCTGACAGATCGACGATACGCACCCCCGCCCGCCATCGCAGGCGGTGGCTGGGCCTTCTCCGCGAGCCTGCACGCTTCCCGTCGCACTGGACGAGCACGCTGCGGGGCGCAGCGCACCAGAGTGCCGCGGCACGCTCCTGCACGCGCCCGGGGCTGCGAAGCGCGTGCTACCGTCGAGGATCACGCGGACATCGCTCGGGCAGTCTTCGGAGGCAGTGTCTGCACGGCCTGCCCGATGGGGGAGAGCGACAAGTCGTCATGCGCGCAATCATACCCGATTGGTAACCCAGCCCCTCCCACCAACGTTGTCGGGCCAGAGGGCTATCGACGGACGGCTCGCCAGGAACGCAAAGCAGTGTGTGTGTCCACGGAGCCTTTGGCAGCGCGACATCTGCCAGGCAGGCATACGACAGCCCAGGTACCGTGTGTTCCCTGCAGATCGACCGCCCGGCCTCTGCGCAGCGTCGATCGCCCAGGGATCGCACAACATGGCGTGCGAGAGCGGCCGCGATATGGAGCAGAGGAGGGGGGCCGGCAGCAGGCAGGCCGAGGCTCGCGCGCGCGCGCGCGCCTTGGCTGGAGACCAGCTGGAGAATGAAGAGAGTTCTGGGGTGCATCAGTGCGGCGCTGATTGGTTGGGCGGTGGCGGGCAGCTCGTCCGTCTATCGATGATGCAAGGAGCGGCGAGTGGTGCTGGCGAATCAGCGTTGCGTGGGGGATGGGCCAGGCGGGTCTGTTGAATGCAGCGGACGGGTCGTGCTAGGGGGAGCGCCTGCAGCGTCGAAGATAATGCGCCCATCCAATGATGGTCCCGAGTCTGGGGATGCAGAGACAAGCCTATGGAGGGCCGTCTTTGCGGCGGGGCGAGTGTGATATGACGAGAGCCGATAAGGTTCTCCTGCGCGCGTTTGATTGCTGCATTTGAGTTCTAGACATGGACGACGGTGGGTTTCGACGGGGACTCGTCTCGAGTGTCTCGTCGTCTCGTGCAGCACCGCAGGCGGCAGCGGCGAACTCGCACAGCGCAGCGGCCTGTAACCAGGCACGCTGTTCGGAAACCCTGGGTGATATGCTCGCGCCAAAAGGCGGGGGGTGGGTGATCACCCTGGCGGCGAGGAGGCAGAGGTAAACTGCGTTCGCGGCAAGACGCGAGGCGAGGCCCGCATCACGGCGACGGCCGCGGGCGCCAGTCAAGGATCCCATCAATGATGGCGGGTCCTGTCTCACACGTATATGTTGGCCTCCACCGGCGTATGTCACGGCATCCTTCCAGACTCTTGTTCCATTCCACCGTATCAAAATTGAGCACTCTTGCTATGCATGCTGATACGCGAACGCAGAGTGCCCCCATCTACAGCATCCGCGACGCGCGATGACGCTACCCGGCAGCTTCTCGCCACCGCAGATCGACCGTTCCCGAGCGGGGGCATCTAGATGTGCACCAGGGCGAGCAGCCCGTCCGACCTGCGCTGTGCCCGGGATGGCACCAGCCCAACATCTGCCCACTGTCAAAGCACTCTGCTCGCGACGCGGTGCTGGCGCCGCTGGCTGGACTCTCCAGCCGTTCCGAGTCGAACCCCCTGCGTCGCCAGGCTGGCGCCGCACCGACGGTGCTCCCGCACCCGCGCAGCTGCTGTGCGCGGCGAGACCGGGGTCTCTCTGGAGTGCGTTCTCAGGCACGTCATCTCTGGGCTGATGATCCGCGATGCTTTGACGACGGGCCAGCCGATTAACCACATATATACAACATGCACGTCGGCAGCCGCACGCGGAGTTTTCGAACGCCGTCACGAGGCGGTCTCTCTGCCTGGCAGCAGCGTCCCCTGGCCTCGCGGCGGAGCGACAGCTCCTCGCCCGCTGCGCTCCGCGGCCGCGTCTGGCGCATGTCACGCTCGACGGCGAGCGCACGCGGCGCCCGGATGCGGCTAGCACGACCAGCCCCGGCAGCGGGGCTCGCCGTCACGTAACGACGGGCTCTCCGTGCCGAGCCATCAGGCAGCTCGGCTGGGGCGAGACGTGATGGTGGGCACGTCGGTGGACGGCGGGCGCCTGACGGGGTGGGGGGCGAGGGAGAGGAACAAGGGCGGGGGCGTGTCCCAGCGACTTTCAATGGTCAGCGGGATCTGAGATGCGCGCGCACAGCACACACACACGGCTGGCATGACGCCACGCGCTTGTCCTGTGAGAGAACACCGTCGGGGGCTGCCGCGACGATGGCGAGCGATAGTTGGCCCAGCCGCACCCACGGGGAGGGCGCCCGCCGTCGTGCGTGACGGTGCAGCCACGACGGGCAGGCGAGGCGAGCCGTGCTTGTGCTTGTGCTCTGCTCCGCGCGGGCAGCCACGCCATGGACGGGGCTGCCAGATATCTCCCAACGGGGCCGTGTTTCATTTCAGCGCCTTCTCGATTTCCTGTTGGGCTCTGGGCAGCAGCAGGAACCACGGCGAGAGACGCGCTGCAAGACGCCGAAGCCTGTCCTGGCGCCCAGCATCCGTCCGGTGAGGACCGTGCGACCGCGGAAAAGGTGAGGGCACGGAGCCAGCGCGGGATAAAGCAGCTTCGCAGGTCCCCCCCCTCGCTGCCCTAGACCATATCTGGGCGATCCTCTCCATCACATCCAGAAAACCTGGCTAGATAAACTCGGCACAGGCTCGCCTACCTGCATAGGCAGGATCCGACCGATCTCCCTCGAATCTTGTATTTCCCTTCATTTACCACTCCTCCTTCCTCCTCGACGGACCCTTCTTATACCCGACCCTGGCCTATCAATGTCGACCTCGACCTCTTCCCCCTCCCTTAAGCGACAGACGATGTACACTCCTCCAGCCTCTGCCCAGCCCTCGCCCTCGAGCCGCCGCCGGTACGTCTGCAACCAGTGCGAGCGCAGCTTCACCACGAGCGGCCACCTCGCACGCCACACCCGTGTGCACACCGGCGAGCGCAACCACAAGTGCCCCTTCCCCGGCTGCGAGACGCGATGCTCGAGGCAGGACAATCTCCAGCAACAGTGCGTACTACCCCGTTGTCCCTTTGTGTCTCCCGCCAGGCGCCCGCTGAGCTTACGCGGGCGCCTCTCCGCCTTCGCTGTGTTCTCCCGGAGCGAGAATTGTCCTCGCCGTCCTTGCGCGGGCACGCGAATGGCAACCATCGCCGTTGCCTGGCGTCGCCTGCCACACACTAGCCCGTCACCGCCGTGCTAACCAGATGCGCGCACAGCTACCGGATCCACCTCTCGCCAGGCTCGCGCCGCACCTCGGGCACGGCCACCCGCGCAGCCATGTCCCGCCAGGCGCGCCTCTCCCAGACCCCGTCCTCCGCGGGCACGACGCACGGCCGCTCGCGGAGCCGCTCCTCCAGCTGCACGCCGCCGCTCGCGCTCGCGTCCGCCGTCGACGGGCACCCCGCCGCGCAGCCCGCGTCCGTGCCTGAGCCGCCCGACACGCCGCCGCCGCTCGAGCACGCGTACACGTCCCAGAGCGTCTCGTCCTCGGCGCGCAGCACGCCCGAGCTCGTGCAGGCCCCGCAGTACGCCCTCGGCGGCGCCGGCGCCGGCGGTGCGCTGCACCCGGCGAGCAAGGCCGCGCCGTCGCCCGAGCTCGCGTACGCCCCGCAGGCGCACTGGCAGGACGGCGCGCGCTACGGCGCCGTCAAGGCCGACACGTCCTTCTACGACGAGCGCGAGCAGCCGCCGTCGCCCGCATCGAGCTCGGGCAGCCAGTACGGCGCGCACAGCCAGCCCGTCTCGCCCACGACGCCCTACTACGGCCAGTACAGCGCCCACCACCAGCACCACCACCACGGCGCGTCGCCGTCCGCGCTGGGCAAGTACGCGCCGTCCCCGAGTACGTCGCACCTTGATGCTCCCCGCCGCGCCCCGGTTTGCTGACCTCTCTCTCTCTCCCTCTGCAGCGCGCACCCGCGTGTCCTCGCTCTCGCACACGACGACGTCGCAGATGTCCACCTCGCCCGGCCACGCCACGGGCAGCTACGCCTCGGGCTACTCGCACACGTACCCCGGCGGCAGCGGCAGCAGCGGCGGCAGCTCGTACAGCAGCGGCGGCGGCGTCTCCGTCGGCGTGTACGCCGCGGGCGCGCTCGACGGCGCGTCCGACGCGCACTGCTCGTACCCGCCGCCATACGCGCCGTACAGTGCACAGGGCTACGCCGCGCCGCACGCGTCGACGTCGCACGCGCGCGCAGCCTCGCCGCCCGTGCACCTCGCGCCGATCCAGACGGACCGCCTCGTCCGCGGCGGCGGCGGCGGCGGCGGCGCGTCCGTCCCGTCCCTCCCTGCGCTCTCGAGCGCGACAAGCATGGCGCCCCAGCACTACGCCGTGCCCGACGCGCCCGCCCCGCCGCCGCCGCCGCCGCCGCAGCAGCAGCAGCAGCAGCAGCACGCGCCCGCGCACGACGGCCAGATGCAGTACCCGTACTCGTCGTACTCGGCGCTCTCCGCGACGAACGGCGCGCACGGCTCGAGCACGTGGCGCCCCGAGCACCAGCTCTATCGCAGGAGCAGCCTCGCGGTCTGAGCTGCGTCGCGCCTCCGCGTGGTCTCTCGGACGATGGGTCCGCCTCCTGGGACCCGATTACCCCCCCCCCCCCCTCCTTGCCATGCACGCTGTGTCTCTTGGTTTCGTCGGTCGCATTGTACACCACATTTTTTCTTGGTTTCTCTTGGGCTTTGCGGGTAACAACTACGTGTATATGACACCATGCCATGTCCCCCCCCCCTCTCTCTCTGTCCGTGCTTGCTCTGGTCCCTCTTCTTTCATGTCCCATCGATCGCCGATCTCTCGCGTCTCGCTTTGCTGTCCTGTCTCTGCACACCTGTTTCTCATCCATAGCGCCTCGGGCCATCCGCTTCGATTAGAAAACATGACCTAACTTATGCCCTCTCTGCACCCCGCGCGCGCGCGCGCCGCCGGGAGACGCGGGGACCCTGGCTGCTCGACGCTTCGCCGGCTTCGCGCGGGTCGAGGCCGCGGCGCAAGCTTCGCTCTATGGCCCTGATGCCCGCCGCCCCCAGCGCGCGGGGCCCCCGCCGTGTGAGGCGCCCCTCGCACCCGCAGGCCGACGATCCCGCTGCAGGGGCCGCGGGAGAACCGCGGCGGGCGCCAGCGCAGCGCTTCGGACGCGGGGAGGAACACCCCCCCTGTGAGCGCCGTGAGCGGGCGCGCTGCGATTACGGTGCGATAGCTGGGGACATCGAGGACGCCCGCGACAGGCGAGCGTGCGTGCCTTCGCCTTCGCCGCCGTCCTGCAGTGCGCCGCCCGGGGGGGGGGGGGGGAAGGCCCTCGCGTGCGGGCGTGTGCCGACAGAGTGCGGGGACGGTGACGGCATGCGAGCCCCGCGCTAGCGCGCGTGCGACGAACGTTCTGTGTCCGCGAATCGGGGCGCAGCGTCCCAGGCCCCTTACGTTCGCCCGCTGTCCCCCGCCGGACGGCGCAGAGCGCGCGCACAGGCGCCCGGCGCTGCGCAGCCGCAGGGCGGGGGCTGCGCCCTCTCTGTCATCAGGGTCCGCCGGCGAGGGCCCCGCGCGCGGAAAGTCAATCAGTGCACAACCGGCCGTCTGCCCCCCCCCCCCCTCGTCGCGGGAGAGCTCCTGCGCAGGGGCACGGCCGGGGTTGGGCGCGGTGCGACGTGTCTGCGAGGCTTTTTGCAGTGCAATGGAACCGCGGCCGCCGCCGCCGCCCCCGATCACGCGTCCCGAAGCCACCTTGCAAGCATCTGCGCGGCCCTGCCCTGCCCGGGGGCGCCCGCCGCGCGCCGCGCGCTGTGCCGAGGGGCCGCTGCAGACATCGCGACAGCGCACCTGCGCCGTCCGCCGTACGCCCGCGTCACGCCCTGCGTAGGTGGCGCGCACGGGCGCACGGCCTGCGCTCCCACACGCGCAGCCTCTCCCGCGCGTGCGCTGGCGCAGAGCCCGTGGGCCCGTCCGCGGGCGAGCTCCTGCGCCCGTCCTGGGGCAGCACGGGCCCCAGCGGGGGGCGCACGCGACGCGGGAGGGCGCATCCCGGACGGTGGTGCAGCAGCCAGGCCATCACGAAGGCCGCTGCGACGCGCCCCGCGGCCTACAGCTGCAGCGCGCACCCCATTGGCTGGCCCGCGCCCGCGCGCCCAAACGGGCAGCCAGCCCCAAGACACCGACTACAGGCCCCGCGCTGCGACCGTCACGCCGGGCCCGGGGATCCCTCGAGCGTACAATCGGCGACCCCCGCGCCGCCGGCGCCCGTGCGTGTGCGCGTGCTGGGGTCGATGCAGCGGTGCTGCGCGGGCAGCAAGTGCGCATGGGGGGCCCCGGCGGGAAGTTCCTCACTCGCTCACACGAAGCTTCCTCGTACGCCTCCAAGGGCCGTCCCGATCGGGCGACCTGCAGGCGTCGCGGCAGGCGCAACTGCCCCCGACAGAGCAGAGGCCCTGCGTGAGCATCGCGCCAGCGGTGCAGCCGTGCCACCGCGTCAGGGCCGTCGACTTGCCAATCCTGCAGCAACGGCGGCGGGCCCAGCGCAAAAAGAAAAGACTCTGGCGGGCTGGCGTCCTCGCCCGCGATGCGTTGGTCGCTACCGTCCGCACTCCACGGCCGTAGACCGCCCCCCGAGTCGTCGACACCCGCGCGTGCGGGCTGCTCGGGAACCGGTGAGACAGATGCATCACGCCACGGGCGCAGCGGGCGAAGCGCAGCGGCCCCGGCCGCGGGCAAGCGTGCGTCTTCGAGCGCAGGAGCGGCCGCCACAGTCGCCGGGCAGGAGGAGCGCTGCGGGGGTTGCAGCGAGGGTCGCCAGGAGGACTCCCCGCCGTCTTTTACAGAGCGATCAGACGAGGCGCAAGCCGTGTCCGCCTGTAGCAATTCGCGAGCTGCCAGACGCGCCGGCGCGGGGTCTCATGTCGCCGCAGCCCTGCAGCCCGGTTTCAGCCAGAGACGGAGCACGCGTCCTCTCCAGAACAAGAGCACATCAAAATTCCTTTGAGCACGACGCATCTGTTCAACTTACACTCGAGCGCGCACTGGACTGTTCCATCATCACCCAGTGCCGGCACCCCTCCACCACCTGACGACGCCGTCCTCGCCACCAGAGACAAACTCGCCCGGCGAGCCATGCTGCGGCGGCTTCGGGCGCCACGAGACACCCCACACCTCGCCAGTGTCCTGAATCGTCGACACAGCCGCGCGCGCGCCGAGGTCCCACACCTTGATCGTCTTGTCTGCGGCGCTGGATGCGAGGCGGGGCGGGTGAGCAATGCAAAGGACGCAACCCAGAGAGAGAGAGAGAGAGAGAGAGAGAGAGAGAGAGAGCGCGTGCACGTACCCAGATAGCGCGAGCCGGCCGTCCGGAGAGATGTCGGCGCTGAGCACCCACGACGAGTGCCCGGTCAACGTGGCGACGGCGCCAGAGCCTGGCTTCCCCGACGGGGTGTAGCGCACGTCGTGCACCGTGAGCCGTTTGTCTTCTGACGCCGAGACGAGCAGCTGGCACATCCGTGTCATTTCGCTGGCCGGCGGAGGTCAAGCGGGCGGAGCGCACCTGTGAATCTGGGGACCAGGCCAGCGAGCGCACCGCCATGGCGTGGGAGACGTAGGTCGCCAGGAGCTTCTCGGAGGCGAGGTCGAAGACGTATATCTGACCGGCCTCCGAAGACATTGCTACTCTGCTTCCGTCAGGGCTCTAAAATTGTGTGACAGAACACGGTCAACAATTTTCTCGCGGATCGCATTGGAGAAGGGAGAGAAGCACGACACGGGGCACGCATTGGACCCGGAGCAAAACGAACGATGGCAGAGACTCTTACGGGACGGACGACGATAACCCACATGTTTGCAGAACATACCAAATTTGTTGCGCCCGCTGGGGAGCGTTGCGCGACGTTCTCCAAACGATTGCGGGGCTGCGGAATGTATGGTGACGTTGCCTGTGCCGCCCGTGGCAGCGTAGGTTTCTCCGTTTGGATGTATAGAAACAGACCAGGCTAGACAAACGCGTCAGTAACCTTCCGTTCGGCTGCCACACCTGTGAGGCGTGGAGCTGATATAGAGTAGTTACCGCTCACCTGGCTCTGTAACCTCCTTTGGATCACGGACGTAGCTCTCGTGCTTTCCCACCACTGCTCCGTTGTCCAGATCCCATAGACACGTCAGGCCTTCAAGGGTGTTGTACAACGCATGGCGACCCTCGACGTCAACGTCCACGGAGACAACAGCAAGCGGGTGCGGGGGCTGGCTGAGGGAGACCTGGCCCGAGGTCGAGTTCCACTTCTTGATAGTTCCGTCGGCGGAGATAGACACGACCTCGTCTTTGGCGGTCCACTGCACACCCCAGACAGAGTCCTTGTGCGCTGAACAGTCTGTGAGCGACATCTACGACGGGCAGAACGACTCGGCCGCTGACCTTCAGCACCATCGTGCGCGTGCAGGAACGCGAGAGACTGCACGGGTACATGAGCATGATATACGCGTATATGCGCACGTAATTGCGCACCATAACTGTGGATTGTACGCTGAGGCGCTCCCAGTCGTGTTCAGCGTCGCAAACGTCGAGCAGGAGTCTGTGCACGCCGGGGTTCACGACGTCAAGCAGGCCGCAGGCGTCTTGGCGCCAGGCGCGCTCCTGACCGGTGATCGCCGGCGGAGTCCGAATGGCCGGATAAGCTTGCGAGTTTGGCAAACCTTATTTTTCTCCTCACATCAACGAGAGCGGAAGAAGACATCGCTGTACCCCATAAATCCAAGAAAAGTACGTCGCTGCGTCGCGCGTTGGGCTCGCACGGCGGAGAGATGCTCAACGAGACGTCGCTCGCGCAGGATGTCTGACGCTGGAGATGAAATTCAAGTCGACGCCCCCGCGGCCGAGGTCGAGGTGTCCACCGAGGCCCCCAAGGGCAAGCTCTCCGTCGAGGATGCGCTTCAGGTGCGTGCCCCCGTCCTCTAGCCGTGGCCAGCCCGTTCACGCGACGGGACTCTGCAGCAAGTCCTGAAGAACGCCCTCGTCCACGACGGCCTCGCGCGCGGCCTCCGCGAGTGCGCCAAGGCCCTCGACAAGCGCCAGGCCCACCTCTGCGTGCTCGTCGAGACCTGCACGGAGGCCGAGTACATCAAGCTCATCGAGGCGCTCTGTGCCGAGCACAAGATCAACCTCATCAAGGTCGGGGACGCCAAGGTCCTCGGCACCTGGGCCGGCCTCTGCAAGATCGACCGTGAGGGCAACCCCCGCAAGGTCGTCGGCTGCTCTTGCGTCGTCGTCAAGGACTACGGTGTCGAGTCTGAGGGTCTCCACGTCCTCCTCGACTACTTCAAGAACCGGTAAACGTGAGTCTCCTCTCCTCGTCTGTTTGGCGTTGTCCTACTGGGATGACAAAATAGACTCCCTCTACTGAGAACTCCGGTTCCTTGAGGTCAACGTCTATCCGGAATCATTATAACTTTGTCTGACACTTTGCATCCACCTGTCTTGGCGTCATAAACTGACTTCGTTGCCCTCCAGACTCGTACCTGGTCTTTGAGTAGGGCTGTCGCATCCTCTTGAAAATTAAAATCGTTTTAAAAAATCATATTTTCTTGCGTGATGATTGGTACGCGTGAGCTTTGGCGCATCTCCCTCGACTGTCACCCCGCGGAACTCGGCTCAGCCGAAGGTAGAGCCAAGCCAGTACCGCCTGATTTTTCTCATCACATGTCATGACGCGTCGCGCTGGCTTGGGTGGTGCATCTGGGTATGTATCCCTCGGATGAGCCAATGGTCGTGGTGCGTTTGACGTCACCCACACGTCGAGTCTCCTCTCGAGGACAGAATGTGCGTATATAAATCCACTCCGTCGACACATCAGCTCGACACGAACATTGTTTCTCAACTCTCCATCGCACGTCGTTACCCACAACGTAGGTCGAGTTGCTGCTTGTCTTCACGATGCTTGCTGACCCCGCGCGTGTAGAGCCACCATGAACTCTAGCGGCGCTCAGACTGTCACTCCTTCCAACGCTGCTGCCGACTACGCCGAGGTGCAGCGCAACAACAACCCGCCGATTCGCAACGTGCAGTCATCTGCTGCAGAGGAGGCTGCGGCCGGCCAGAAGGTGTGTTCATCGCCTCGACCTTCCCCGCGCGCGACACTCACGACAGCCGCTCTAGCTCGTACCCCGCCCCGAAGACGTGACCTCCTTCGAAAGTGCCGTCGAGCCTGACGTCGGAGGGAACCAGCGCACAGCAGGCAAGGGCCCCGAGGGCTGGGGCAAGTCGATAGACCGCGACCCGCGCGAGCAGCGTCGTCGGGACGAGCAGATCACAAAGGGCCACTCTGACATGCGTCGTGGCACGGAGTGGACCCATACACGCAGCTCCCACCGTCCTGCAGACAATCAGTAGAGCGCAAAGACAACACTGGTTCGGAAGCAAAGCATGTATTTGTAGTGTCGCAATAAAGACAAGCATAGATTTCCACATTGAGCTCCCCTCGTTCAACGATCGTGTGCGCCTCTTGCCTCTTATTGTCCCCTCGACGAGCAAGAGCCTCTCTGGCCACCGCAGCTGTGCATGTTTCCCGCCGTGCGCCGTGCGATGGCGCGGGCGGCGCGTGCATTGTGGGTGCCTGTGGTTGCTCGTCGTGGCGTTTTCCCGAAGGACCCTGAGGGGACCCTGACGACTAAGGTTCTGGCCCCGGCCGCTGTGCACCGCGCGACCTGTGTTCATTCTGTGCACCATTGCCGATGCCTCGCGCAGGGCGTTGCAGGGCCGACCCGCGGGGGCAGCGCGTGCAGCGCGTGCGCGCGCTCGCGCGAAGAGGCCGTGACGGTGTGGACGGCGTCCTACGGGGGCTCCGACGCGGCGGCCCTGCGCACGCACCCCCTCGCTCGACGGGCTGCCGTGGTGGGGCTCGACGCGCGGCGGGCGCACTAGCGGCGCGTGGATCCCAGGCGACCCTGCCGTCTGCGTCACGTCGCGCGGTGCGCCTGGGGCCCCACGGAGGCCCACAGCGCGGACACACGCCCGCGGCCAATCGCCCGGGGGGACGCACCGCCGATCGCGCGCAGGGACGGCCCCGCAACGCCCTTGTGTCGTGTGCGCGCGGGCCATCCGCAAGGGCCGTCAGGCCGACCGCACGCACACGTGCTGCGCCAGAAGCGGGGGGACGGACGCAAGGCCCATCGCCGGTATGTTTACCGAGTCGACCCTGTCGCGCCCCTTTGCGTGCGGCCGCCATACGCAGGCCCGGAGTTGATCCCGTGCTGCGTCGCCCCCGCCTGCGACATGGGTCTCGGGCCACGATGGGTGTCCGCCGCCTGCATCCGTACTAACGCCATGATGTCCCCGCGGACTTCGAGCAGCACAAGTCAGGGATGCCCAGAGCTCGACAATATAAAAGTCGCTGGAGTTCATTTGGCAAGAAGATGACTCGATATGGATATCTTATCTGTCTTTGAAGGCTGGACGCACAATCTGGTGAATGTTAAAGCCTGTTCGACATTGAAGCGGTGCATACGTACCTGCTGTAAGTATACATCTTTAGAACCGTCAAGGGTCTTGCCGTATACTCTTTATCTTGAGATAACCTTGATAGATACCATCCACCTGTCGCATCATCATGCCGCCGAGAGGTCGAAGTTGGTAGGGGAACCGTAGAAACAGCGATGTGGTAGCAGCGTATTGACCTTCCATTCCTGGACATGCGGGATTTTCCGACATCCGGTGGACGCCCTTGTTGGAGTCCTTGTCCTCAGTCCCACTCATAGCCAAAGAGACCTGCGCTGCTTCATGGCGGCGGAACTCGCGACGGCCCGGCTTGAATTGTGAAGGTAGGAATAGCATGGTTCAGAAATGCCGACATTTGTTATTGACAACCTCGTCCAGAACTCCTCTCCACTACTAGTAGCATAGACTGCCAACCGGCCTGTACCGTGGCGGCCTACTCGCCGACGTGTTCTCGAACCCTATACCGTTGCCCCATTTCCGCACCTGTGGTCATAGTCTGGTGACCTGCGTTCTCTCTGGCATGCTTCTCGATCCCTACAGGAAGCTTGAGCTGCTCTAGTTCATCACCGTGTGACCTCCCGGACGCCCTCATCTCCGACTTCACCATTCCTAGGAGGCATCCTCTCCGCTGTTGTCGCTGTCATGCGAGCGTGTACGTTACATGTCTCACCGAAGCTTCCAAAATGCACACTTACAAGGTTCGTCTCGCCCGAGATGCAGGCTTCATCATCCGCTGATGCTCGCCCAGGCTAGCGGAAGGATGAGAAGACATGCCGCCATCTCTACATCGCTGCGGTCTGCACACTACGCCCCCTACTACGCCGTGCACGGCTAGCGCGAGATCCGCTGCTGCGATCGCTCTGCAACTTTGATGACGAACGGCACGCTGAACGACGCACGGTGGTCGTTGTGCCTTGAAGCTTCGTTCACGGGTACGGCTCCGTCCTATGAAACCTTGTTGAACGCGAGCATCCCTCTACTCGGATATCAGCCTATACCACTTCCAGCTTTTGCCGCGCGAGCTTATATGCTGGTACCGCACCGGCCATGTTGTCTGATGGTTTGGAGTTTCTGACTTCCGTGGGCTGTCCATTAGCCTCACCATTTGGAGCCTTCTCCACAGAGCCCACGCTGACCAAGCAAGCATGATTGATGGGCGCACCGCTACGACAGCTGTCGCTCTACGAGCTTCAAGCTCGCAGCGAACAGAAACCTTCCACGCAGCTGAGCCACGGGTTCTGCACAGGCTACGCCAACCCAAGCTGAAGCGACGTCCCGGGGCGACCAGATTTCTGGAACGTGGGCAAGCGACGTCGCGACGCGCCACCGGCTTCGTGCGCTCTCGTAAACATGACGAAAGCCGCGTACGCCGCGACGGCGCGGAAAAAGGCCCCGAGCGGGGGCTCTTCCGCGCCAGCCACAGGCACCCGCATGTGCCCTCTCCGCGCGCCGCGCGACTATCAGGATATATCGGGGCGGCGCTGCTCGCGGTGGGCGCGCTGTGGGTGCCCCCTCCTGGGTGCGCGAGGCGCCGCGGCGTGGCAAATCGGGGGCGGCGGCCTCGCAATAGGGCCCGTGCACCATTCGTGGGAGGTGCAGCCGCAACCCGCGCTGCGGTGCGTCCTCGCCTCGGGAGCCTGCCTCGATATGGCGCGTGGGGCCCGGGCACGGTCGCGCACGCGTGGAGGCCGCACGCCCCGTTAAGCGAACGGCCGTGGCACCTCCCCCCCAGGCCGTCCGTGCGAATGGGCGGAGGCGCGGGCGCTCTGGACAATGCAGGAGCTTTCCCATCGTCACCAGATCTTCGTGCCATGGCGTCAGCGCAGATCAGCACGGCCCCCAGGAAGGTTGCGTGGCACCCAGAGAAGCATCCCCTTGCGGCGCGGGCGACGCTGCCCGCCCTCTGGAGATGTCCTTGGCTAGGTCGATAGTCCCAAGGGGGGACAACCGGAAGATGTCTGAACAAAGGAGGATGTGCCGACACGATGCACACTCCGGTCCGTGCGCAAGCATGGTTTTGCAGACCTCGCGCTTCTGGAGCGAATTCTCGTCAATCGTCGACAACTCTAGATCCCGATGGACGTACGTGCAAACACGGCGTTATAGAACGGACTCAAGGAGTTCTTCCTACGATGAGCGAATACAATAGAATTGCTGTCCAGCTCTTGCCGAGATTCTGTATTGTCAATAACTCCGAGCAACCTCAGGCGGTGAGTAGAGGTACTTGTTATCGTGGATATCACGAAGCACGCCCTACAGGCAAGGCATCCTCGGGAATTGATCTCGGTGGGACTTGCATTCCAATTGAGCACACGTTTGGTGGCGTTTATCTGAGCTGCATCTGCCCCGTGAGTACTGCGGGCCTATCAAGCTGTACACGAGTCCCCGTCGGAGATGACCACAGAGGCTGCATACGAGAAGCCACGAGATATGGCAAGGTTCGTGGTATCGATGGATTAATGATGTACATGCCTGGACTGGTCGCTGAAAACACTGCCGAATGGGGTGTAGTATAATGGAAATAAGACTTCAGTCGTGTTTTGAGTTCTGCCAGAGGCAGGATGGAGTGGCAGCGCGTCGGCTTCCCGTCCCAATCACTGATGAGGAGAGGCGAGTGCGGCCGCATGAACCACAGAAGCAGCCGGCTCTAGACTCTGCTGAGTTAGGAGCAGCGTACTGACGGCGCTCTGTCCGAAAAGCAGCCCGAATAAGCCGCGGGCGATCTGCGAGAACATTTGCGACGTACCAGTTCAAGGATGCCTCATGCCGTCGCCACCTGTGGTTGCGCCTTTGTCTTCGCCGCAGCCTCCTCCGCCAGCTGCCTATGATGCTCCTCACGCTCGCGTTCCGGACTCTTGAGGATCGTCTCCAGCTTGAAGCGTTTCCGAGCAGAGATTGGTGGGCAGTTGCGGATCACGACCTGGTCGTGCAACCGGAGCTCTGCACATTCTCCGTCAGTCTTCCGCTCACACCCAGCAGAGCTGATGCGTACGGTTGTTCTCGTCATGTGTGAGGAACTTCTTGCTCCGCTCCAGCATCTGGAGACTGTGGTGAGTTTTGGAGGTTGAATTCGCAGTCTCTGCAGCAGCGTACCTTTCCTGTCCGCGGGTGCGCGACGAGCCGCGACACGGTGACTGTGGCAGTCTTGTTCATGACCCCGACCTTAGTCACAATCCCGGTAAAGGCCATAGGAGGCATGGTGGGCAGGCAGCAGAGGAGAACGCGGAAGAGGCGGGTGGATGTCCGAGCGAGAGGCGGGTTGAGCAGACAATTCCCAAAACGGGTGCTGACATAAGTCGAGCGCTCTCGTTCCGACCACCCTTCGTGGCGTCTCCGAGGCAACTTTCATGTCGGGATATGTACTCTACTTGGACTGAATCTCGGAAAAGACTTGTACTGAACGCAAGAGGCAAAGAAAGGATGTAAGTCAAATCCATGTTCACAATTTATAATTGAGTCTATGATGGCCGTGGCATCACGCAGGATTTGACATCTAGTAGGTGAAGAATCGGACCTGTTGTACGTCCCCTGGTACAGCCGTTTGCATAATGATAGATACCGCGGGTTTTTTTTCCATTGCAGCGGAGTTTGATGGCACTGTGATGGCCGAGGGAGCGGACCCGCGGCCCGTCCCGCCTCCTCCCTATCTGGGACCCGCGCCCCGGATGGAATGTCCTCGGAGTGACGGAGTCGGCTCTCGAGTGTACGGGCGGGTGGCCAAGTGTAGCCAGATGAGGTATTCCAAGGGTCTATCTGCTAGACAACCTACTTCTGGGACCTTGAATACCTTCTGACAACGAGTATTCATACACGCCAAGTCTTGTACATCGCGCAGTCTGTGGCCCATCACCCTCGCACCTTCAACGGTCCGCATCACGAGCAAATCGTCCTCCACTGACATCTGTGAGACCCTTCGACTCACCGAAGCGCCCATGATTTCGGGCTTTGGTGCTGTGCTGACTTAGCAGCTAGCTCGGTACCACTCACATAAATACTTTGGCACTCTCCGCTGTGCCGATGAAGTGTAAGTACCGCTTCTGGTAGATGCACACAGGACTTGTCGAGTGAAGGCTCGGAGGGTGCGGAGGCGGCACCTGGCGCCCCGGTGGGCGCGCGCCCCGAGCCGTGCTCGGCCATCAAATACATCAAACTCCGTCACAACCAGGAAAAAATCCGAGAGTATCTATCGATATGCAAACGGCTGTAGTCCCGATAGCAGCATTTTTGACATATTCCCATAGGTCCCATTTAATAGCGGTTGCGCTTTACATTCTGACGTTGGTAACTACCGACACTCGCGACATGACGGCGATCTGAAGTTAACGTGCAGAATCAGTGCATACCCCTTGTTGGCAACGATCAGTGCTGCGCCCAGGCCCCCTGAGCTATACGAGCCAAGATCTACAATTCGAGTCAGGAACAAAAGCCGCCACTTGGAACAGGTGCTCAGTGGTTCTCAACAGTGTAGCAGCAAAAGCTATGTGGGTTCATCGCTTAGGCGACGAACAAGGTCACCTTCCTCCGGTGGCATCGTCTCTTGATACGAGAAGCTGTTTACTGGCTAGATCGACACAGACTGACGCAATTGCACAGAGAACAATGTTGCCTAGTCTATAGACATGCGTCGACAGGACAGCTGCGGCGTAAGCTTATCCTCCGACGCCACACCACTTCCGTTGTCGAGCACCGGTCTCACGGCGACGCCCAGCCACGGCGCATTTGACGGCCTCTACACAGTTCGTGCTGTATCGAACCTTCTGGTATCGTCTTCACGCATCCTCAAAGGGCGAGAATGAGCCGGCACCGCCTTCTGCGAGGTAATTGGTATGCCAGATATATGCGTCTCTCCGCGCCCCACAGCTCCTTTCGGGGGCGACATCGTTCGAATGCGCCGTGGTGCAGAGCCTCAGAGACACCGTAGTCTTACAAAGTGCTGCTGTGTGCCTACGCCGCCATGGGGCGTCTTTGTGGTAAGACCCAGGCGTATATAAGAAGCCCCCAAATCACTCCCGGCTTCCTTCCACCACTCCAGCTCTCGCACATTCCCACCTATCTCACAAATTGCGCGACTTCTAACTCCTCTACATAACCATCATGCTCCCTGCACTTGTCGTCCCTGTGTCTCCCGCGATTGTTCCCTATGTGAGTCTGTCGCTTCGTTTACCAGCTCCGTCTAACGTCGCTCCTCTAGCATTTCTCTCCGTACTACGTTCCTGCCGCGATCCCCAGGCGGTGAGTAACAATCGCTGCCGGTCTGATGCCATATCTGAGTGCTATTCAGGCCGCCGGCGTGGGTCATGAACACGCCACGTCCTGCTCCGACAGTGCTGTACACGCCGACGGTCGTCTACCCGCCGCCCCTGCCGACATACCACCTCGTCCAAGTCCCGTCTGGTGCCCATGGGTGGCAGTGCTGGGAATTCGTCCGGGTACAATGAGGAACCGAACAGGTACGTCTGCAGTGCCTGAGACGCGACAGCTCGCGCGCTGACACTGGCAGCGAGCTCCTCATCCTAGCAGTAAGCTCCCTTTTCTCCGACGTCACGATGTTGGGCACGAAAGTTACGAAAGTTACGAAACCACGGACCTGATTTCATTTGTATACCCCTTGCACGGTGATACCCCTTTCGCTCCAAGGGCCCCTTCCGCCGTTCGTGTGGACAATTGTTTCTATATGTATCTCACGAACGTTTCTGCAATACACGTCATGACGAGATGATACGCGCGGGTATGAAGTCATGCTGTTATAAACATGGCTGGGTGACGATGCCTTCAATGTGGTGAGAGATCAGCAAGAATTAGAATGTGATGAGTCATGGAGTCACCTGTGTCCGTGTTTAATGTGAATCGCACGCTTTCATTGCTATTCCTAAAACTTGGCCGGAAACAGTGAGCGCGCCGAATGCATAGTACCTTACGGAGGCGACTTTCCAGAGAAGCAATTACCCAACGTTGGAGGACGATGGCACACTGTACGTTCATGTTCGCCAATACAAACATGTGCATATCACCATTTCCACTGCATTGGTAAGCTACTTCTCTCCCCACCAAGTACGCAAGAACTCCGCAACATTCATGGGCCGCACCTCCGGGCACAGTTCGTTCAGGTTCTTGCCCTCGTAGCCAATCGGATTCGTCCGAAGACACTCGAGCCACCACTGATTCAGGAACTTCTCGAAGTCGAACGCAGCGAACTTCGCATCGGGGTGTTTGAAGGTGCCTGCTTGGCTCGAGTTGATCTTGGCAATAATTTGCTCCTCAGAGACGTATGTCACGTCGAATTTCTTCCCTACACAGAGAGAAGCACGTCAGCGGTCGAGCATCTGACAACGATGCGGGTTGGCGCACCTCTGACTTCCTCCGCGGCCTTCACGACCTCGTTCAGACGGAGGCGATCACCGCGCATCTGGCTGTACTCCGGCCAGCGCTCGAGATCGAGGCTCGCAGCAACGAAGCGTCCTACATCCTCCGCGCGCGTGTACACGATGTACGTGGAGCCGTCCCCGGGAAGCGTCGCCGAGGCATTTTCAACGTCGACCAGGACGCGGAGCGGATGGAGGTGGCCAATGCCGGGCGTGCCGCTCGCGAGGTAGTTCATGAAGATGCCGCACTCGAAGATGGTGTACTCGAGCCCGCTCGCGGCAACGGCCTGCGCGACGGGCCACTTGAAGCGGTAGGCCTCGATGGGGTTGTCGGGGATCGCGCGAACGGCGAACTCGCTCGGCGCGAAGCGCTTCACGCCGGCCTTGACGGCGGCTTCGAGCAACGCGAGCTGCGGGGTGACCATCGACGCCTCGTCGAGCCCTGCGATGGTCGATATGACAGTGTGTACGCCCTCCAGCGCGGCGGCGAGCGCGGCAGGGTCATCGTATGACACGGCAACGATGCGCACACCGAGCGCGTCGAGGTCGGGGTGGCTTGTGCGCCGCGAGAGGACGATAACTTCGTGCTTTCCAGACTCAACGATGCCTTCGACGATGTGCAGACCGATGCCGCCTGTACCACCTGCGACTGCGACCTTCACCATGGTTGCTGTGCTGTCTAGAGTAGGCGTAGTAAGAGAGGAAGTTCTGAGAATATAGTTCCACACGATGTACTCACTTTATACCCCCTGGTCCCTTTGCGCGTTCGCTGACACTCTCACAGGCCGCTCCTAGTCATCTCGAGACCAAGCTGCCGTGAACGTCGACGTTGCCATTGCCGCCGGGCCGTCGGGCTGCGCTCTCAATTTCTCATTGACGCAATACATGTCTAACCTTTCAACTGCTGACAAAGCTCGTAGCAGCTTCAGCTCAGCGTTTGACCGCAGCGGTGGTGGATGTCGAGAACACGGTGTCGTCGGGCGCTTTCGGTGAAATCCGCCGCACCGCTCTGCGCTTACGCTGCGGGCTAACGAAATGCTCGTGCTTGGCAGCCAGCTGTCCCATTCTGCAGCACACCGTCACTATGAGACTATCATCTCGTTTGCCTGCCTGTGAATGGCGGGATGACGGCGAAGAAAGGGACCGGTTACGCCGTCGGGGCCAAGAACCTACTCACCTTCTATTTATGGACTGACGGGAATTGCCGAAGATGGTTCCAAGTCAAGCTGCGTTTCTGCTTTCGAAATGCATCCACGACAGGATTACCACCGCCCACTGCAATGTTGCATTTCGTCTCTTCACTTTATGGTCTCTCCGGCTGCTGGTAATACTCGCCGCTCCAACACGAAATCGGACGCGTGACCTCCAGGAGTTTTATTCTCAATGTATTTTTGCCACAGCGGCGACGCACCTGGCAATAATGCTGTGACCCTTGTTACTTCTGAGGGTTACCCATCTCAAGGTGAGCATCTCTCGGTATCGTGGGTGTATTGTATCTCATGACTCGGACCTGTTGTGTTCCAGAGAACACAGCCTCTTTGTGGCACCTTTGCAACGTAGCTGCTGGCTGTACGCCGCGAACGGTCCAATCCCGACTGTATACTATCTAGGACAGTGCGGGTGCACAATTGACTTACCGTAACCTCCCCATGTCCTATTATGCTATGACAGTGAGGTTCTGTTTGTTATGAACAGCAAACCGAGTACAGCTTTGTGGCGGAAGGGTATATTACGGCCCCAGGTGCGCTGCACGTCCTGCACGCCCTACTCTTCCTACACACCTGCCCACGCAATACACACCCGCCCACGCAATACACGCTACGCCCACCCAGCCTCTGGAATAAGACGACCCGTACGATGTTTGTACGCTTGAGGCACGCGCTGCCCAACTTTGTACGTCTCCCTCGTGCATCTGGCCCATTTCGTCCACTAACCGATTGCTTGTCCTTGTGGCATGCATTCTCCGTCCTCGCTGTTCCACGACGCATATCAGTTTCAATGCGATGCGAGATGGAGCACAATGACCCAGGATCCGTGCGTACCCTCGTGCTATCTGTGTCTCGTCATGCTGAGTGTGACATTCTAGGTCGACAGGACGGATCTGGGCACGGTACGTAGCAAAACCAAAGCCGGTTCCACTACCACCGTGCTGGCCTATGTACTGGGGAGTCCCTGTGTCTCCCGCACCCAGGACATCTCCGTGGCGGCGGCGGCCGCTCGTCAAGGCCTGACGAGCATTCATAAGCGAGTACCCACAGCATACGATATGTAATCGATAATGCTGATGCATAGTGGTCTCTCCCTCTAGAACGACTTGATTCGTTTGCGAGATATGTTTTAGTAGAATCAGAAAATAAATTAGCTACGGCTCAATTCCAAATCTTGGCTGCTACAGCTACTTAGGGCACTGTTTCAGGTACCGTCACGAATCTGAACTACGTATACAAACATTCAGTTTGAGAGACAGGCCACGGCACGACTTGGGGGTTACCGAGACTCGAGTGCAGGAGAAATAATCATTCTGCCTTGCTCCACCACGTCCTGACAAATTCCGTGATGCCCATGGGCTGCACCTCCGGGAAGCGTTCGTTGAGGTTCTTGCCCTCGTACCCGGCGGGGTTGTCACCGAGCACCTCGAGTCCCCACTGTGCGGCCATCCTCGAGACGCTGTTTATGCTGGGATTATCCCCGACGGCTTGTTGGAGCTGCTCCTTGGAAAGATACTTTGTCTGGAACTTTCTCCCTGCGCACAGACGTCAGCTGATATGTCACGCCAGCACCTGCGGCTCACCTCGAACGTCCTCAACGATCCGCAGGATCTCGTTGTATGTCAAGCGTTCGCCGCGCATCTGGCTGTAGTGCGGCCAGACTTCGAGATCGAGGCTCGCAGCCACGAACTGTCCGACATCCTCGGCTCGGATGTAGACGACCTGGGCCGTGCCATCCCCGGGGATGTCCGCGGTGCAGTTCTGGACATCGAATATGAAGGGTATCAGCCGAAGGTGCCCGGTGCCAGACGTGGGGATTGCGAGGGTGTTCATGAACACCCCGGCCTCGAAGACGGTGTACTCGAGGCCGCTGCGCATAACGGCATCGAGCACGGGCCACCTCAGGCGGAACAGGTCGACGATAATGTTAGGGGTCGAGCGGATACCGAACTCGCTCGGCGCAAAGCGCTTTACGCCCACCCGCAAGGCTGCGTTGAGCAGCGCGAGCTGCGGCGCCACAACCCTCTCCGGAGTCGTGCCGCCGATCGTCGAGATGACAGTGTGCACTCCAGCGAGGGCGCCGTCGAGCGAGCTCGGGTCGGCATAGTCGACGACGATAGCCGGCACGCCGAGCTTGTCGAGCACGGGGTTGCTCCCTGCCCGCCGCGAGAGCACGACGACTTCGTGCTTGCCGGCTGCAACGATGCCCTCGACGATGTGAAGGCCCGTGTGACCGGTGCCTCCGGCGACAGCGACTTTGATCATGGTGTGTGAACTAGTCGAGGCTAGCCGTAGTGCGGTGGATGGAAAGGAGGACTTGAATCTGAATCAAGAAGACGCAGCTCTTAATAACGTGGATGCGAGTCTTCATGCATGTCTGCAGTTCAGGTTTAGAACTCTGCTGGTAGCACGTTGGCCCCGCAGTGTCGAATCTACCTACCTGTCATTATTATGCTGAGACGAGGCGTCCATCGCCGTGAGCCCCATTAGACGACAAACTCTGAACGTCTGACCTCGTGTTTTATGTGAACATGGCCTGGCCCACCATTGCGGTCCGCAGTGATAACTTATCGATGAGGAGACCCTGTTTTTGCACACGCAATTGCGTTCAGCACTAGAAGTAGCTAAGCAGCGGAGATGCATTGGCGCGTAGTGTAAATGCTACCATCATCCCTCAGAGGCACTATATATGAGAATGCATACAGGCTCATCAGTCCTGCGATCAGATCCGAGTTGAAGCTGACGAGCTGCGCGTTTAGCGTACTATCGCGTTTTCAACCACCATGCAGTCAGGATACCGATGCGAGGGTAGATTGCATAAACATAGGAGACGGCGAGACACACTCCTGTTATCAAGAGTCACAACGCGAAACGAGGCCGATCCTTTTCAACGTCGTCCATCTCGCCATCCTCCATGTTCAAGCTTATGTCTTGGATATGCAGATGAAGCACCGGTCTCTCCTGCATGGCGGGTATCTGAGCAACGCCGGCATGCGATTCAAGTGTCGGCATGTCGCGGGCAGACAGCACGCGCTCTGCAGCTCTTCCCGAAAGCTCGACGAGCAGCACGACCGCGGTGGGGTAAATTCCCTGCAAGCCCATCCGTTATTCACGTCCCCGCACGCGCTTAGCACTCCAGAGGCGAACAAAACGCACCACAATGTCGACGAGCGCGCCAGTCGCGAGCGTATCCATGGCCTGCAGCAGGCGCTGCGCGCCCGAAAAGTGCACCGCCTGCCCGGCGCGCGCGAGGGCACGCAGGTGGGACGCAGCGCCCCAGTCTGCAGACACAAGGATGCTCGCAGCAATGAGCGGGACCTAGAGCGAGTCCGCATCAGCACATGCGGTAGCGACAGGCGCAGGGTGTGCCGGGTACGCACCCAGAATAGGCAGTACAACACGCCAGACTCGATGAAGAGCAACAACGCGCGCTCGGCACGGGTGCGTAGGGGCGCACGGAGATGCGCCACGACTGCTCGGCGGTAGTGCCTTCTGCCTGGTGAGGGCGAGTTCTCAGCAGCGGACAGAAAACTGAGTGCGCACCATGTTTTGCATGCGACGAGCGCCGTCGCCCACAGGTTCGTCAGCCACGATGCGAGAAACGCTACGGTGGAGACGTGCGCGTCGACGTGCCCCGGACGATAGTAAATTGCCGCGTTCCATACGAATAACACTACAGTCATGGTGTGAATACAACCGCGCTGGAAGAACAGTGGGAATGAGAGACGCACCGACAGTGCCGAGCATCAGCACGGCAGAGAAAGCGAGGATGGCACGGTGGCGGGACCATAGCACAAGGGCACGCCACAATACTATGACGTCGCTCAGGGCGACCTAGGCAAAGAAATCATAAGGTTATGCTGCATCCGAATGCAACACTAAGCCTTACGTTGGCCGAGAGCAGAACAGACATTCCCTGCCCGAAGCGCCCTCGGGTCGCAAGCTGCAACTCGTGCGGAATCGGTGCGCATGGCGTTGAAGGGTCGCTGGCTTCGCAGGTTAATGCGATCTGCCGAATCATACGCGACCGCCGGTCATCTTCGAAGATGGTGTACAGCGAGATGCCGAGGTGGGTAGTGGCGATGGAGTACATGACGACGCAAATGGCTACCAGCAGGAGCTTCTTCGAGTGGCCGCGTACTGCCGGTGCTGCCGCCTGACAGCGACTAATGTGCTGGACTATCAGTACCTGTATATAATCCCAAAGAAGACTTTGCCTACAAAATAACGGCGATCGTCACCGCGACAAGGCATGTGTATACTCCTGGAGAAGAGCTCGGTGAGTATTAGACTTGCCGGACAGCGTTGCAGTGAACTTACCAAAGGCGACACACTCTGTCACCACTGGGGCGAGCATTTGAGAAACGTCCACTCCGATAAGGCCAATGGAGGTATTTAACGTCGAGCTGAGCGTGTTAGACATAACTCCCACAAAGTGAGCGCAGGTTGAAAGCAGCAGAGTGGTAGGCCATCGGAGAGGCCCCGGACTATATCACGCCAGCAAGCACCGCCCACCGCCCTCATGGAATGAATCTCTGCTCATCGTTGCTGTATATGGAGCGGCAACACCTGCGACGTCTGTGGCGGGTGCCGGTGGCGGAAAGCCGCGGAGCTTGCTCGATTGGGAGTGGGGCGGCCAATTTGAGACGAGACCCGCGCAAAGGCTGTGTTGACCGACATACGGGAATGGTTTGTTCAGCACTTCACGCAAAAGGAGCAGAGTGGGAAGGTAAGGGTCGTTGGATAGGCCAATGGTGCTGATCATTCTGGTCAGCCAGCATGCTTGGTGCTACTGCTGACTCGAATCATTGGTAGGAGCTCTCATTTCTGCCATCTATGGCGTCGTCGGAGTAAACGGATCGATCTAAGTGGGGGCATATCTGAAAGATGAGGTTGCGCGCCGCACAGTCTCATTGTCTGACAAGCCAGTGAGTGCGCGAGATGTGGGTATACGCATGAGAAGGTGGATTTTGAACCCTGGGTGAGAAATGTCTATATCAATGAGTTAATTGAATCTCATAGTATGTCCGATATGGTGTAGTGGCTAACATTATCGCCTCTCACGCGATAGCCCGGGGTTCGATTCCCCGTGTCGGAATATTTTTGGACTGCCTGCGTCCATGGGAAGAATGCCGTCGTGTAGAACATGTCTACATAGCATATCAAAATGCAAACTGGTGTGCTTGTCTTAAGTTTTATGCTCTGAGAAATCTTACAGAGCGTCGTTTTCACGCCATACTCTACAATCCCGCACCATACAAGGATGTCTCCTCGACTTGCAAATCGAAAGTACATGGGACACCTGCCAGGGAACTTGCCGTAGCTATGACGGTCATTGTGACTACTCCAACAACCGAACCCTCCCATTCTTGACCATGTCTGGCAAACTCTTCACGACGATAGCATTGAACTCAGCACGCATCCGGTCCGCCATAGATGGAATGATGCCGGCAGGAAGTGTGAGGCCAAATTGAACGGCTTGAAGATTTTGGAAGCGTTTCATGACTGCACGCATGCGTTCCCATTGCATGCGTTTGTCCCACAGAGTCAGCAGTTGCAGAGATATGTTTGACGGAGAATCCAGTTGGACTTCGAAGCCGATGGTGCGCATCGTGCTGGGAAGATTCGGAATGGCGTCTCCATAAAGCACATCGCTGAAGCGCTCCACCAGGGACTGCATCTTGAAGACGAACGTGACACTCTGCATATTCGCGCACTGCAGATATATCTGCCAACCTACTGTCCCGACAAGCAGTTCAGTACCGAGGGATTGCAAGGCCCGGGACAAGCACTCACTGTGCCGTATATCGACTTCACGCTTGGGAGCCCCGACAACCTCAAGCCTGAGGTGATCGACTTTGACCTTATCTCGGAGGAGCGTGGGCGGATTCCGAAACTTATCCAAGAACTTAAACCCCCAACAGCTGAGCTGCAGTGCGTCTGCAATCCCAGCGAGCAGCACACCCTGCGCGGCCGTCCTGACAGGCTCCCCAGGCCCCCACGATGCGAGCCTCCACAAGCCGTCTGTCGGGGCAAGTATACCGACACGCCAGCCGCGCAGGCGTTCGTATTGCTCGGCGGCGACGTACTGTGCACGCTTCCAGGCGTCGAAGTCTTCCTCCCTCTGCTCCGCGTTGGTCCAGGGGTCCCGTCCCGCTGCGTCGTAATCGAGCGTGAGCTCGAGTCTGTCCACGGGGACGTGGCGGAAGAACAGCATGATGTGGAACGTGTCGATGACGTGCGCGACCTGGTGGCTCGGCGTGATGCGCAACAGGCGGAGACGGGGGTGCTCCCAACCGCGAGGCGGTAGCATCGACGGCGCATCTTCCACGGGAGCGACGGCACAGCGCTCCACGACCACAACCTGGAGGGCAGGCATCTTGCACAGCAAGGTGGCGAGGAACTTGGGATCGATGTCAAGACGCGGTGGATAGTTGTGTTTGCCTTGGGGCTTTCCAGCGCTGATGGTGAGGGAAATGGTGGTCGAGGCGAGACTGGGTACAGCGTCGAGAAGCGCCAGTGTCTCCGCTTTGTTCTGGTCCAACTGGCGTGGCCCGAGTGTGACGCTCCGGAAGATGAGGGAGCGGCAGGGCGCGACCCACGTAGGTCCGACGAGCGCACAGCTCATGAGGGATCCGCGGTCGTGAGCGATGTATTCGACGATCTTGGTAACGATATCTTGCGGGAGGTCTGGCGACGGCATCTTGGCTGGATCATCAAGACTTGACGTCAGCCAAACAGGGAGCAAATAGAAAAAAGGGCTAGACTTGCAGGACTGTACGGTCTGCGTATTTTGCGACCTGTAAAGGACGAGAAATTCAAACGGTGCACCTGAGGTCGCAGATGAGGAGAAAGACTGTGAGATGCACAGCGTTATAGTCACCAGTTTTATGAGGCGTGAGGGCGCCAAATTTATGCACTGCCCGTTGTGTATGATCTTGATGATCGTTGCTTGTACTAAGTGGTGTACAGTATCATGGATCGCAGCGTAAGCTGTGCCGTTGAGTTCCACGTATCTGCAGGCTGGCTGTTCTGCGTTTGTCATATAGTGAGGACGTGGAGTCAAGGCCGAGGATGAGGCTCTAGGGAATGCTGAGCGGACGCGAATACGTGCTGGATGATCTGTTAATACCAAGCACACGACAAGACGTGAGGAGAGGACACTTACATTGTACCCTGGCGAAACGCCACGCACATACCATAAGAAACGACTGCTGGAACACTATCGTAAAATAGCAATAGCTTGTCCGAGGGCCTCCATTGTGGGAAAGTGCATCGTGTATAATGCGTAACAATGGTACAAATCCAAGTGAGAGAAGAAGAAAATGTGACAGTCGAGACAGCCCCTGCCTTAATTCGGCCCGATGAACTGGTATAGAATACGGCGGACGAGCGACGACAAGTGCTCCGGATCGTTCTGGTATATGCTCTACAAAAGCTCATCAGGCTTGCACACCCCAACGCTCGAGAATGGGTCGACGTACCATGACCATGCCCATGCCCACTGCCGTGAGGAGCGCGTCCCCGTAGCGGCCCGTCTGCGGGACCGCGCCGCGGCCGCGCAGGATGACCCACGCGCTCTCGAGCGCCTTCGGCAGCACATACATCGCGAGCTCCCCGCGGCGGTGCTTGTTCTCGACGAGCAGCGCAAAGCCCATCAGCACGCCGCCGAGCCAGAACGACAGCTTCCCGATGAGCACATCCGCCGCGCCCTGCGGGAGCCGCGCGAGTGTCCGCGCGAGCGCCGAGCCGTCCCCCGACGCCCGTGCACGCACGAGCGCGCTGTACAGGCTGTGCTTCGCGCAGAAGTACGCTGCGAGAGTGCGTCAGCGCAGGCAGCCAAGGGGTCAGCGGGACAGGCAGCACGCACATTGGTACACCGCAACGCAGAGTCCGAAGAACGTCGCGCTGCGGAGCGTGCCGACGCCCGCCCGGGCGAGCATGCGCAGTGGCTCGCGCCAGACGACCTTCCGCTTGAAGAGGAGCATCGGGATGAAGTGCAGTGCGCCGTAGATCGGCATGCTCCACCGGAAGACGAACAGGAAGCGTTCCGCGGGGATCGGCTTGCACGAGTCGAACCACGGGTGCACGGCCTCGCAGGGTCCGAAGAACGGCCCGAACGACGGCGGAGACGCGAGTGCCTGTGCGCGCCGCTCGAGCAGCACCGTGCGGTTTTTCGGTTTGAGGTCCTGGGAAAGGGTCAGTCGAGGAACCGGACAGGGAGGGATGGGCGTACTGTACGCTTCAGAATAGCGTCGAGGTCGTCGAGGTTGAACACATGATTTCGAACAAGGTCTCGGTTCATGCGGACACTCTCGATAGGAGCCTTAGCAGCGGCTAGCAGCCTGAATGCAGTCAGCTTCAGCTATGGGATAAGGAAGAAGAGGTTTACCAGTTAGAATAGGATCGCGGGAGTGTCTCAGGTCGCATCAAGACTGCATAGACGATTTGGCCACAGCTGGAGATATGGTGAGCATCACAACCGCGCGAGCATACCACCAGCCTCACCAGAGTGCGAAGACGATTACATCTCCATGTGGTATCCGAATCCCATGTCGCTCTGAGAACGCGTTGTAGGACCCCTGCAGGCCTCTGTCTCGGGAAACACGTTACAATTCTGGGGGCAAGCGGAATACCGAGTGAACTCACCTCACAAACATCTGCTGAGCAATGCCCGTTCTCCGTTCCTTCTTCTCGCACATGATTGAGAGCGCGCCCGCAAGTGCGCCGGCAAATACAGAGTACCACCGTCGCGTCTTCTTCCGCACCCAGACCTGGTGCGCCTGCGCACTCATGGACAGACGCGCATGGCGCGACCTGTTCCGCGCGCGCTCCTGTGCCTCGATATCGTCGATGTCCTCTTCATCTTCGTCAAAGGGATCTGCGGACGCGTTTAGAGTAGCAGAGTGTTCAGCGCGGAAGCTGGACCGCGAACGATGGTGGCGAGGGATCGCGCGCGGAGACTTGGGCTCCGGAAGAAGGATGGGCAGCGAGTTGAGGACGAATTTGTATGTCGAGACGAAGGTGCCGAGCATGGCAGCAAAACGCCAGGAGTCTGGCCCGAACAGAGCCTGGCGTATGAGCGCAAGGCGGTATGATCTGCAATTCGATTGAGCGGCAGCAGTGGGCAGGCGCGGAACAAACTCACTTTGGGACCTTCTTGATCCTTGCGAGCAGGAGAATGAGACTGACTCCGGAGCGTATGGCGAATGCAAGTGCGCCAGCTCCTATAATACAGGTCAATTTGCGGACGGTTCAGCGAGGAGAAGCCGACACGACATACGCATGCCTCCTCGTCCAGCGTGCTCAGCGCACTCCCACAAGTCCGTGAGCTCGACTGGCTTCTCGCCTCTATCCCGCCATACGATCTTGCGAGCTTCCCTGAGCCGCTCTTCGTAATTTGCGAGCGCGACGAGGTTCTCGAAGGACTGCATGGCACGCTTGGGCACGAACTCGATGCCGCTGAAGGACGCCATCCGCGAAAAGGGCGGTGGGGGCGAGGAATCTGGAGAGTCGGAGGCTGACATTGCTATAGGAGCTGTATGTATGCGTTTCGTTCAGCGTGAATTTGTCGACATGGAGGTCAAGTGGCAGGTGAGCTTACCCCAGAGCCGGCAGCCGGCTATTTGGGGTAGAGCGGCGGTCAAGCCTATATCAGGCGACACGGCGGGCTTTGATGCGTATGCCGTCACTATGTAGACGCCCGCTCGCGATAACTCCCGCTATCACCGACCTCGGTGAGTGTTGGCACGCAAAAGCACCTTTTTGCCTGCAATCTAACTCCAGTTTCTCTGCCTGCGTGTTGTAGGACTCGTACACTCTTCAAGAGACCCTGAAGATCTTGCTTTCAGCAATTTCAAGGGCCGCAATAAACATGAATAACGCATGGGATAGTCACTGCGAATCCTAAATTCTGCTTCTCGCACTACGGCCCTAGGTGTCCTGCATCAGTACATGCGGCTCTCCGACGGTGATGTAACAACACTACATTGGTAGTATAGCACAGTGTATCTTCCTCAACCGGATGCACTAAATGTTGATCAGGTCGAATAGTCAAGTTGGCCGGCATCTCCACGAGGTCACAGGCGGTATCGGACACCTATAGGCGGTGTCGCCGCAGTCTCCAGGATAGTCCTCATAGGCATCGCATCTGCAGCCTGCGCCCATTTGATAGTCACCTGTCGTCTCGTCTGCGACAAGTGGTGCTCCCACCATCTTCCTTATCTACTGCTCATGGGAACGTTGTTCCCGGGGCAGATACGGCGAAGCTCACCTTGAGGCGTATTCCTACTTTCCATGCACTCCACCAAATATCTCGGAAGTGAGAGTCGCTGATAGGGTTTGTACCGTACCCTGCATGTCATGCGTTCAAGCATCTCAATTCGTATCTCGCTCCGCTCTGGCGACCCTCAAAAGCGAACGCAACTCCTCGTCCAGGTATACCCTGCTCCCACTACTTCTCGTATCTCCACTGACATTGTACCACAGCACCGAGAAACATGGCTGAGGATACAAAGTCTATAGAGACGAAGGACTCGGTTGTCCTGGCCGAGCTGGGCTACAAGCAGGAGTTCAAGCGTGCGTTCACTCCATGGGAGTCGTTCGGGATTGCCTTCAGTATCATTGGACTACTCCCGTCGATGGCGTACGCCCTATCTCACTCTTACCGCCCTCCTACATAACCGCTGAGCACTCTGTGCATAGCTCAACCTTATCGTTCTCCTTGTCGAATGGCGGTCCAGTCTCTATGGTCTGGGGAGTACGTCCTTTTGACATCCCCGCCACACAGTAGCTCCCAACTAACACCACGCCCAGTGGGCCGTCGTATCCTTCTTCGTTATGTTCATCGCCCTGGCGCTGAGCGAGCTCGCATCTGCGGCACCGACATCCGGCGGGCTCTACTTCTGGACGTACAAGTACAGCGCCCCGCGCTGGCGCAGGCTCGCGTCGTGGCTCGTAGGCTGTGGGTCCCTCACCGTACTCGCTGAACGTGGCCGCTATGCTGACGCGCACGCAGACTGCAACACGATGGGCAGCATCGCAGGCGTCGCGTCCATCATCTGGGGCTGCGCCGTGCAGCTCATGGCTGCGGTCAGCATCGGCTCGGGCATGACGTTCGTCCCGACGACCTCGCAGCTCTTGTGCGTGGACCTCTCCTGGCAGCGCCGCTACCCGCTGACCCTCGTCTGCCAGTGGAATGTACGTCGCACTTCTCGTCCTCGACGGCATCATCGCGTCGACCGCGACCCGCGTGCTTGCGCGCCTGCAAGGCATCTACGCGATCCTGAACCTCGTGTGCGCCCACCGTATTCTCTTCAGCCGTTCGTTGCTGACCTTCCTGCAGGCTCTGCCTCGTGATCATCATCGCCGTGCCTTCGGCGACGCCTAAGGAGTTCCACAACAGTGCGAGCTACGCGCTTGGCGACTTCACGAACTGTCTGTATTGAGCACTTGCCATTTGCAGTGCAGTACACTGAACCAGGACCTGCGCAGTGACTGCCTGGCCGAACGGTTGGGCCTTCATCCTTGGATTCCTTACGCCACTCTGGACGATCGGTGAGTGTCCCAACTTCCGGCCGGCATCGTCATGCTGACACGCCGCAGGCGGCTTTGACGGGCCAATCCACATCAGCGAGGAAGTGTCGAACGCACGTACTGCCGTGCCATGGGCGATCATCTCCGCCATCGGCATCGCAGGTGTCCTTGGTTGGAGTGAGTATCTCTCATAACATCTGGGTGTATGCGTGCTCAACAGGGTTTTCGGCAGTCATCAATGTCGTACTGGCATTCTACATGGGCACCGACACCGCAGGCATCCTTTCAAGCCCGATCGGGCAGCCCATGGCTGCGGTACGCCATTTCGGCCATCTCAGGTAGCAGGCAGTCTGACGACACGCAGATATTCTTCAACTGCTTCGGCACGAAGGCTACACTTGCCATCTGGTCGTTTGTTGTCATCGCACAGTACGTCCCCTTGTTTCTCTCCCGGGACCCACTGGTCTGACACCCTGCAGGTTCATGATGGGCACAAGCGCGGTAAGCCTCCTCTGTCCTCTCCACCTGGACCTCACTCACAACGCCCTCACAGCTCGTCTCCACCTCCCGCCAAACATTCGCCTTCGCGCGCGACGGCGGGCTCCCGTGCTCCCGGCTGCTCTACCGCGTCAACAGCTACACGCGCACGCCCGTCGCGTGTGTCTGGGCGAGCGTGCTCGTCGCCTTCGCGCTCGGCCTCCTCGCGTTCGCAGGGCCGACCGCCATCAACGCGATCTTCAGCCTGCCCGTCATCGGGCAGTACCTCGCGTTCATGATCCCCATCGCCGCGCGCTTCGCCGGCGGGCGCCCCTGGCGCGCAGGCCCGTTCAGCCTCGGCGCGTGGGTGCGTTCCTCTCCCTCTCCTTCTGTGTCGTGTGTGCGTGCGCTGTGCTGACGAGCGTCGTGCTCGTGCTGGTGCAGGGCCTCCCCGTCGGGATCGCCGCCGTGCTCTGGCAGGCGTTCAACATCGTCGTCGTGTCTTTCCCCGCGGCGCCGACGGTCACGCCCGACACGATGAACTACACCGCAGCCGTCTCCGGCGGGTGGATCGTCCTCTGCCTCGCGTACTACTTCTGCCCGCGCTACGGCGGCATGTGCTGGTTCGAGGGCCCGCGCGCGAACGTCGAGCGCATGGAGGCGCAGAGTGAGAGCGGCACGATCGACGAGAAGGCGAGCGTCAGAGCTTGAATGAAACGAGGACGGGACTAGGTTTTGCGAAGGATGATTGTCACAGGAATATGATCCATTTACATTCATGTATGCGTGGTCTCTTCGTCCTAAAAGCCGTCAGAGTTCCCGGTGAAGATGCTCGCCATGCATGTCGGGAGTACACCAAGAGACCTACGGCTACACCCCAACTGGCATGAATACACCCTGAAGCAATCATATAGACCCTAGAGATACACAGTCTGAATACAAATACCAAGCACGTGCTACAAGAAATAATCTGCCGGTGGTCTTTTGGCGGGTATTGATCGCACGTCCTGAGCACCTGTCAGCATCGATAGGGCAAGGGCCGCATAAATTGGCACTCACCGATGGCGCGTGCTGGAAGACCTTGTACTCCTGCGCGAGATGTTCGTCGAGCTCGAGCACAGCCGCTACGTTCCCGCAGCGGTAGCAGTAATTCGGTGCGCTCCAGACGGTGACGATCGTGTTATCGAACATGAGCTTGAAGCCCTCCATTGCGAGCTGATGTGCCCGGGCGATGAGATCGATATTGTTGTGGTGCGCGAACACCTTCGTGATGTCCGCGCCGAACAAGAAGCCCGCACCTCGCGGAGAGAGGCCCCAGCCCGTGATGTCTGGGTCGTGTGAGCTGCGGCACGGGGCAAGACTGGGGAGAGGCGTACCGTCTGGGTCTGACCATAGCAGGTCACACATGGGGCCGTCGTGTGGGACCTCTTGTTTTCGGTCGATAGCACGAATCTATAGTAAAGGGTTTGTGAGGGTGTTCACTGTCATTCGCAGAGTGAGGTACCTGGTCGATTCCTTGCAAGTTCGGACTGAGGCCACCGTGCACGCAAAACACCCGCCCGTCAACGACCGCCCCCAGCGCAAGATAGTCAAACACCTCGCAACACCATCTCCAGACGTTGCTGCTCCCATATTTGCGTTGACATTCGTCGTAGAAGCCGTACACCTGCGTGATCTGCCGCGACTCGTGGTTCCCGCGAATGAGGGTCATGCGTTCGGGGTAGCGTACTTTCAGGGCGAGCAGAAGAAGGAAGGTTTCAACGGAGTAGAAGCCACGGTCGACAAAGTCGCCTGCACAGAGGTCAAAAGAAGGTAGCGTTGGGGTGAACGGGGACATACCCATGAAGAGGTAATTTGTGTCTGGACATGGCCCACCGACCTTGAAGAGCTCCATCATGTCCCAAAACTGCCCGTGTATGTCTCCGCATATCTTTGTGAGGCATGAATGAGGTGCAGGCAGCAAAGCGAGAGCCAGTGAGACGTACTGTTACTGGCGAGTCCACGACCTGCACATTGGCCTCTTCAATCAAGATCTCTCGTGCTTTGATACATAGCCGCTTGACCTCCTCTTCAGATATAGGTTCGCAGCGGATTAATTGCGCTATTTGCCTGCAAGGTCGAGTGGTCAATTGGTCAGATATCTCGGAGGACTCGGTGCGTACCAACCTGTCCAAATCGCTCGGCATGGTTGATTTTTGAGACGTGCTCGTCGCGGATGATGAACGGGAAGTATGTGTTGCAACCAAGGACCAATGCCGGGTTCTATCCTGTGCCCAGACAAAAAGGCTTAGGGGTATAGGCAGCTGCTGGAGGCGGTGGGAGACGGAGGAAAACAGTTGGCGCGTCATGGAACGCGTCCTGTCCTCCGAGTAGCATCACGTGATCCGGGCGGCTACTGCATCCCAGCTTGCGTCCCGATTCGAGGTTCAACGTTCAACCTTTCTTCAACTTCACCGTTCAACTTCGAGCTGCAGGAGCTCGTGACCTCGAAAGCTACACAGGATTCAACCCAGAAGCTACTGCTGGATCTTGACGACAATGTAGGGTTGGTAGATACCCCCATATGCCACGGTTATTATTGACTCCTTGCTCTCACGGCGATAGAGTTGCAAACTCTAGTTCAAAACTCAAGCTATACCATTTGAGTTTGAGTCGAATCACGGCTGGATACTCTGATATGAGAATATACAAGCTACTTTTACATGCTATTTCACTTCCCTGACTCTCGCGAATGCTCTTCTTACGCAGGCGGGACATGCTTGCAATCAAGCCAGACGCGACTCAACGGCGATGTAGTGCAGGGATATACGGCTTACCCGTGCTTCTACAGACAGTTTCCGCAGGGAATCATGCAGCTGGCGGGCATCTATCCGCCTTCACTGTTGGGTGCCGCTGATGCGCGGCAAGCACGCGCTAAGGGCATGCTCCTAGGAATCCGGGAAACTACTGCAGTAAGTAATCTTGCCCGCAATTTCGTTACCAATCTATGTAATCAAACATATTTCCAGGAATCCCATGCTATGCATGCCAGGTACCCGCAGTGATCCGCATAGCGTATGAATCCTCAAGCAGACCTTGTGGAACGCTCTTGCCGCCACTCACAGGGGTTACTGGAAGGGTTCTGCATAGAAAATACCTCACCCGTGAACCTTCGAAGCTCAAAGGCTATATAACCTGAGCCTTGGAAGTTGTTACTACATTATCCTCCAACTGTTGCCACTCCTCCGCTGAAGCGCTTGAGAGCCGGCATTTATTCCTACAGCATCGGACATGGCAGACAATGTGAGTCTTTCGTACGTGTGCGCTGAAGTTATGCTTATTGTATACAAAATTACGCCTGAATAGACAGGTACTCCGGGCCTCACGAGACCAAAGCACCTGGCTGGCCCACCGTGGAGAGTTACTTCGAGAAGTATGACCAGACCTTCATGGAGAATTATTCGGATGACATCGACAATCTCCTGATTCTGGTGAGACATATGCACCCTTCGCATCCTGTCATAACTCATAGCGCCCTAGGATGGTCTATTCTCTGCTGTCATCACCGCCTTCATCATTCCCGCATATGGACTTCTGCAGCTGAACACTAGTCAGCTCTCAAACGACCTCCTTTCGCGCCTCGTGTTGCATTTTGAGGGAGAAATCATCGCCGCTGCGCACAGTCCCCGGTGAAAGACTTCCAGCCCTCGATCGCCGCGCGCTGGATCAACAGCCTCTGGTTCGTCGGCCTGCTGCTCAGCCTGGGCTCTGCGCTGCTCGGTATCCTCGCGAAGCAGTGGATCCGCGAGTTTCTCAGCTGGAACAACCCGACGGCCTCCGCGCGGCAGAATGTGTTGGTGCGCCAGATCCGTGCGGAAGCGTGGGAGTCGTGGCGCGTCAACGCGCTCATCGTCACTATCCCTCTACTGCTGGAAATGGCTATCGTGCTCTTCGTATCGGGACTCGTGGTGTTCGTATGGTCGATCGACGTTGTCGTCGCCATCGTCGTCGCAAGCTCGGTCTTCCTTTTCATCGTCCTCTTCGCCGTGCTTACAATCCTCCCACACTCTTCAAGTGCTGCCCATATCGTTCGCCGACTTCTTGGGCTATCATCGCTTCCTTACGACTCGGGAGACATTTTGTAGAGCGCATCACACGTGCAATCTTGGAAGCATGGAACAGATGCATAGCGCTTTGGAGGTGTTTCTCGTCTCCTGGGCTCCTTCCTTCCTACGGCAGTTCTCACGAAGGCTCCGACCTCATCCTTCCCCTCTTTCCTCTCGTACAGTGATCCATTCATATGCCAAGAGCGTCGGGAACAATGCGGGCGATTCCGGGAAGACGTTGTTGTTAGAAGAGCACATCAAGTACTCCTGGCGCGAGCGGGACCTCGAGGGAAAAAACATAGACCGACTCATCGACCTGTCGGGCCGCCCTAGTAAGGCACCAATTGTTCTCCTAGCGGAGCATGACATGCAAGTCGACATCCTAAGGACGAATCCTACCTCTGAGAATAACGATCTCGCCGCGAGTACAGTGTCACCAGAAACACCCGCCACTGACGAGAAAGCGATGAGGACCAAGGTGCTCTCCATAGATGAAGTGCACACGTCTATCAGCAGCACTATCAGCGAGCCCGACATCCTCTTCCGTGCATTGTCGTGGATCTCTGCGCGTTCAGAGGACCCGAACATGCTGCATCAATTTGCGGAGTGCGCCAAATCTATCCACAAAGACAAACTGGCCGACGAGGACATCAACTTTCTGAAAGGAAGACTCCTGGACGGTGTCGACTTCCCTGGCACGTCATCCAAATCGCCCTCCTCGCCGGTTCCGAAACTTGTCGTTGTGGTACCTTCTCACGCGCATGCATGGTGGCGAAGGCGCAGCTGCACGGTCGTTTGTGTCCTTGATCCGCCTACTACGCCAGCGCGCTCCGCAGTTGGACGCACACAGTGTCGCAAGCCGCATGATTCGTAAGATACGCACCGTGTACCACCTCGATGCCGGCGGCCGCATCGAGCAGGGCCACGAAGAGGAGTTCCCGCCCATCCCACTCGACTTCGATACGCCCGCGGAGCTCCCGTTCCTCGCACGCCCAACACTCTCGCATCTGCGCGTCAGTGGCTTCGTCCTTGCGTCGGATGTGAAGAGCGCAGTTCTGGAAATGCTCTCGGAAGACGTATTGGCCCTGGAAACGTCGCCTGCCCGTGCAGCCGCGGTACGCCTTCTCCGCTTTCTGCACCGCAGCGTCGCGGAGACGCTGAGCACATTCCGATCCGTGCTCCTCGTGGACGACTATGTCGGGCAGAGCGCATGGGAAGACTTCGTCGGCGATTGCTTCGATATTCTCGTCGACACTTATAACACTATCGTTCGCCATCATTCGAAGACGCGCTTTGATAGCGTGTATCCCGGCCTGCGATCTAGTTTGGTGGACCTTATGACGCGCTTTGCCCTGGTCGATGTTATGGAAGATGGCACCATCAAACTATTGCATATATTCCGTACGTGGTGCGAGCTTGCAGGCTCATTCATAGGCTGACTCATCCTGCACTAGAGTCCAAGCGTAGCATCAGCTGGTTCACTCCTACATGGGCACGTGCCGCACTCCGTTTCCCGCGAATCGTCTACCAGGCCGAGAGGGAAGACTTCCACATATACCACCGTTTCGTATCCTTGGCCATGACAAGCACCGAGTGGATGAGCAAGCTCTCAATGAAGGAGGTCGACGACTTCTACGCCAAGCTGATCAACACCCTCGAATTCACCGTCGTCTCGCAGCTGAAGAACGCGGGATCATTCCTTCCGCTCGAGTGGCTCACCGCCCTGTCAGCGAACGATGGAGAGGTAGCCGACTACATGTTCAGGATGCGGAAGGACACCCTGATCAGCATCCTCACCCCCATTTTGCTCCACCTTGAGCTATTCGATGGTGCCAGAATCGCTCTCTACAAAGTCCTCTTCGAGCTCTTCGTTCCCGTAGAACAGCGCCTCCTATTGCGTCCTAATTGGGAGCAAGAGTCCTCGCACCGACAGGCATACGCCCACCTGGTCTTGCACTACCCGCTCGACGCCACCCTTGCTGGCCCGCGCTGGTTCAACCTCTTCGTGTGGGCTGCGGATCAGTGGCTCCGCGACGCCGCCCACGCGCACCGGCACGGATGGACCGCAGGACACGTCAGCGAAGTGCTCCAGAAGATGTGCGACGCACTAGACCACGCGCGCATAGAAGGCTGGCAGCTACGCAACCCAGAAATGGCGGACTTCCCCTGGCCTGCGAGTATGCTCCCCTCCCCGGACGGACCCGCTGTCGAAGCGCCTGCGCCCCAGGCCATCCACACGGACGGTGCCGCGCCGAAGCTACGCACACCAAGATCTATAACTCGCCTGCTACGCGATAGGCGACTAGCCTCTGCCACCTCAGAAGAGTCGACGCCTTCGTATGCTAGCACCGGGCCATCGCCGGCTAGGGCTCTGGGGGCCAGCGTGGCATCGTCAGAGACACCGCCTGCCCTGCTGATGACCGGGTGCACAGCACAATCGAACTCCTCGATGGCCATGCTCCAGAAGTTCTCCGAGCTCTAGCCACAAAGCTACAGGCGGCGTTGGAGACGGATGAGGGGCTGGGCGACACGACGGTGAAGGACATGCAAGAGCTAGAAAACTATCTGCATGCATCGCCCGAAGAGAAGCACGAAGTCTTGCGAAGACGGGTGCATCGGCTGAAGGGTATGTAATCGTTTCTATGTCAGATATCGTCTCACACATCGCGCTCAGCCGAAGCAGAGGAAAAGAGGTTGCGGGGTATGTCACTTTCATTGTACTCCTATGACGTGAAGTTTACAAAAAACTCATAGAAGAAGAGGAACGTCGACGGACTGAGGGTGAGCCTTTAGCTCTTCGCTCAGACTCTTCCCACTTACCGTGGCCCCAAATCCTATCAGAGGAAGGAAGGAAGCGAGAACAGGAAGGTATGACGAGCTTGTGACTTCCCAGTTTCCCCTTCATTGACATGTGTCTCGTAGAGGACGAGCGTGAGCGACACATAGCAGGTTTGTGCGGACTCGACTGTGCAAGTACGGAGACTCACGCAGAGCTATGTAGAAGCAGCCGCAGCCGCAGCCGCAGCTGCAGACCCGCGTGAGGATGGACTGGACGCTGTTAGCTCCGGTGGCACACTCCATCTCTCCCGGACGGCTACTCCCCATCCGCGAGCGAAAGGGAGAGTACTTGGTATTCCGATACCGCTACCATAAAGGACGGCTAGGGCTGTTGGCGTCACAATCCTTCCTGGTCTGGAGCAGGGTGCAGTGAGGAAGCTGGAGGAGGAGGAGGAGGCCATTGTTAGGAGACGTGTTCCCGAGATTGTCGCCAAAGGGAAGGTTCAGTTTCTCAAGAGTTGAGTGTCCTCTACCATTGCAATCTTGCACGAACCTTTCGTAACCTTCTTAAAGCGCTTTCCGCTGACTGCCAGTCAGAAGTGATCTCAGTATTGCACGATCATTGAACTTACGTTCCAAATGACAGATATATGTCACTGTACACTCGCTCTTGACGCGTTGAGGCGATTGCCGGTCATCGTTGCACAGTGTAAGGTCTGATGTCTTAAAAGCCCGACTGCCGTCGTCCCATGCCATCATGCGTTGTTGTATACTTTCCCGTACCTCATTTCGCACGTTTAGACAACCTTTCGGTCAGCCTTGGGGTGACCGACTGGAATTGAGGATCAGTGGTCGTAAAATCATGCCCGTGTAAGCGTTCAAGTATAGCGTGGCGAAAGTACTTTGTCGAGGTAGGGGCGTAAAAAAGTTCCGACACGGGGAATCGAACCCCGGGCTATCGCGTGAGAGGCGATAATGTTAGCCACTACACCATATCGGATACAAGATGTTCTTCTTTTGACCACCCTGGATATCAAATGGCTTGCCTGTACTGCGAACCTCCGCCTGCTCTTCCTCAACGAGAGACAGCATCGCAGCTGGAGGTAAGCATTGCTGTCACAGGATGAAGTAGAATACGCATGTTGAAATTCGTCTATTTCTGCTTTCCAGAGCTCTGTAGGTTCATTTTGATGGTATGCCGGGTCGTGCTCTCGGGCTGCCAGAGCGGGACACAGGCTTCCGATGCGTCGGAGGTCTACATACGGCGGCATGGCGAAACTCCCGAGACTTGCGCAACGATGGCAATAGATCCACGCGATGATGCTTTGCTCCTGCGCCCCGTTTGGCCGTACAAGCACCCAAACAACGATTCCGCCGCCACTGCTATCCATTCTCGGTAGTCGCCATACCCAGCCGTCGCCATTCCATGCTGCCCCCTCATGTAAGAGAATTTAACGCTAGATTGCGGTGCAATGCCCACACACGTTAAATGCAGCTTAATACCTCTGAGAACCTCAGATTCTCACTCTCGGCCTGCTGATAGTCTCCGCCATGCTTGCTACTGTCGACCTCGACCCCACGCTGAATACGGCTATAGAGCTCATTGGAGTGAATGTCTCGCAGATGCTTGCGGCAATAGTTGCCGAATGCATCGTCTTCGGTGCGTCCGTTCTCCTCCCATGTGTACTCGATTGTTACTGAACGTTTCTAGGGCTCTATACATCGCTCTTATGGGCACATTCGTCGTTATCCTGTGGGTTACGAACTTACAGAGCTGAAAGTAGCCCTGATATTCGCTGCACAGCCACTCAATGTCACGACCCCACCCGAAAAGCTGCTTTTACTTACGATCTGCTCAGTCATGTACCTCTCCGCGACTGCGCACCTCGAGATCTCGCTCTATTCTCTCTTTGAGAACGATAGGAGGTCGCACGACATTCAAGAGCCGCTTCAGTTCGCTGGGTGACCCAGCCAAGGAATTATCTAAGACCGGGTAACCTACGGTTAGACGCTGACCTACGATTGACCTGCAGGAAAAACCGGGGAAAATATAATTAAAAAGACGCACGCGGCGGGTTCGAAAACACAAAACTGTTATTCCAACGCAGTAACCAAGTGCGTTAGACAGGCGTATTGTGTAAACCTAAAGTAAATATTGTCTACGTGCATATTGAGCACATCATTATCAGCACAACAGGTGTCAAATATTCCCCCTGGTTCCAATTCGCAGACCTGAACTACCTATGGTACCATGGAGGCAAGCCTCTCCCACAGTATACTACCGACACTGTTACACCCCATCCTCATGTGTGGTTCTTGCTCTCAAGTGGCGGTGATTTGGTGCCACCCTGTAAACCTGCCCCGGCGTGGGGCGGCAAGTCACTCAGAGCGGACGACAGAGCAAGAACGGGCTCTGTATAGAGGGATCTCGTGTCTAGTACATGGGGGAAGTGAAGAAAGAGAGAAAGCAGGGGGAAGGAGAGGAAGAGAATATGATTATGTAAGCGTACCAAAACGGGTAGTAAGCCCAAAGCGGAAGCGGCGGGGTTACACACCCATTCTCTCAAGTATCTTCGTCATTCATCCTACTGTACCCAGATGGACAGCATCTTCCCTCACATATATATGGTCCCCGCTGTTCCGCGGTGTGTGCACAATGGGGTAGACATGGACTCGACTTCAGCCGCTGGAGGCGGAGTGATGGCAGGCATGATGGCGGGAGTGATGGCGGCTGCGCCACAAAAACAAGGGGAGCACCCAGCGGCCCTTGAGGGAAAGCGCTGAGGGCAGCAGCACAGGTTGGCGCAGGTCAGCACCTACGAAGGGTGGATGTTGCGTGGTGGCTTGGTGTCGTGAGTGGTATGATATGTATTTTACACAACGAGGTCTGTAAGCTTAGGTAGCTCAACGGTTACCCAGCTTGTTGGTTTGGTGGGTGCTCTGGGTTCGAACCCGTGTCGTTTCACATTTTTGGGGGATTTGTCATCAATTTCCCCAAAAAATAAATATTGCACGGGCGCTAAACGGTAGGTCAACCGTAGGTAAAGGCCCCTTAGATAATTCCTTGGCTGGGTCACCCAGCCAACTGAAGCTTCTGCATTCAACAAATGGCCTTGGCTTGTGCCGCCTCCACTCGAAGCTCAACCACTTCGGCGTCATCTAACCCCATTCTAAACCAGCTTCATGTTGCTGCCCAGGCGCGTTTCGGGCAGGTTCTTTTCGTGCTAATCGCCATGAATGTGAGTATGTCTGGTAGTCGGCTCCTGCACGTTTTGCTTATGTCGCCTTCAGATCTTGCTGAGCGACACTGTAGTACTGTGGCGCGCACTTGTTCTCTGGCCGTGCAGACGTGTTGTGATGGGCATCTCTACGGTGCTTATGCTCGACGCTATCGGTAAGACACTTCCCTCCCGACAACAATCTATTTTCACCTCAGTTCTTCAAGTGCTCTTTGTATGGAATGTGCTTATATACTATTATCGGGGAGACGTCGACACTTACGTCTCCACGGCCGCGTTTTTGACCTCCTGGCTCACGAATCTATGGGCAACCGTCCTGGTCGCATGTCGAACATGGTGCAAATATCTTGTTTAGTGCCCGATACAATGCTGACTCTGAACGCAGGCAATACCAACGGCTCATCAAGGCACACCTAGGCACAAACTTCCGAACGAGAGTAGAGCATACCCTGCTCCTGTTCGTTGAGTCTGGCATCCTGTACTGCCTCTTCTGGGTAGGCCCGATTCCCCGTCACCGCACAGGTGCTGTTCGATGAACTTACCACGCTCCCAGGCCCCGCTTGCTGCCGCCAACGTCATCGTCGCAATCGACTGGAGCGAGAGTGCCCGTTTACGCGCGCTAACGCGCGCCGGGCGCAGAACGCTACAGCCGTGCAATCGACACGCTCGCCGCGAGTTGCTTCATCGATGTCGTGGTGAGTCCCGTCTTCCACACTCCATGTTCGCGTAACTGACGGCCGCGCAGGGCATGTACCCAACAGCGGTCATTCTCTTCGTCGAGCTCTCGGGTCGCTACGCGCAGTGCGCGCTCTCCGTGCGCGGCATGCCCACACTTCTCTCATGCACCGTCCCTACAAACTCGCTCATTGTAGACTGCGTGCACCCTTTGCGTCCCGGAGAGCTCCCGGTGCTGCGGGTGTGCCTCCAGGATTCTGCGGTATCGACGTCAAGTGTCGTTCAGGAGAGCGAGAAAATGGTTTAGGCAGGAAGGCCTTGGGTATGGGAGCTCGTGCGCAAGCTCATGATAATTTACCCTGTGTCTAGACTGACATTGGGACGTTTCTAGGAGTACCAAACACTGTTCATAGCGCTCTGGAGTACATTGGAAAAAACCCTTCATAATACTATGTAGGTCCAGTTATATAACGTCTGCATATATACGAACGATGTCAGCGGTTCATCACGAGGGTCAGTTACAGAGCAGGCTGCATCAGGAGACTTGCACTACAGGCTGGGTCATAAACGCGCTTGTGATGCTTGCTTCCTTGCCGCGCTTGCCATCCGGGGGCACCAATATGTAGCAGAGCCCATCGAGGATGGATGACTGCGCAGGAGGGTTCTGCGCCCCATGCGTCCTAACAGCTCTGCTCCGCTGCTTTGCGCAAAAGTGGAGGGCGTGTACAGCGTGTCTTCCAAGGGTGTTTTAGACTGAGGTGCTGCTTGCGTCAGGTGTATGCTCGCGAAGATGAACGCACAGTTGTAAGTCGAGCCGGTAAAGTCCACACGCAATATTGCTGCCCTTGGAGGGGAAAAAGATTCCGACACGGGGAATCGAACCCCGGGCTATCGCGTGAGAGGCGATAATGTTAGCCACTACACCATATCGGATATAAAGGTGCGTACATTAAATGTACATCATCGCTTGGGTTTAGCCGTGTCGTAAAGGCTCGCAACTTGCAGGCGCTGCTGTTGAGACCTCAACCTGCTCATGCCTCAGCTTGTGCTATGTCTCTTGTTGAACACGTCTCAAGTGAAGGACCCTCTGGTATTTTGCGAGCATGGGGGGAAACTCTGCTACTTAACCAGGTCTAGCAGGCTTCCAACCTCGCCAGCAAGTCTGAACTGCATGTCTTAGTAGGTCTGCAGTAGCACAAGGCACGCCGGTTAGTATCACTGAATCTAGTAATATCTCCTCTGCTTAATTTATTGCAAACTAGGTACCTCGGCTTAGTGGTGCATCGACACTCGCGGACAGCGACCGATTCGCCCAACTTGAAACGAAGGGAGAGAACCCACGGCGCTCGCACTCTCACTTTGCCCCGTCGCCCTCCTGCGGTGTTGTGGTGGGACCGGACCCGCTCGAACGTCGGGCGAGGATACGTGGGCCCCATCAACCCAATCTGACCACCCCACTTTCCAACCCAGCGGTATCCGCGGTGTCCGCCACCGGGACCGCCACAGACATCGCAGCTGGTGCCGCTCCATACATCGCCGTGATGCCTAGGGAGTTACTTCCCGGAGGCTATGTACCGTGCTTGCTGGTATGAAATATACCCTTCTTCTGTCCTCCGCTGCTCTCTACCCACGACCGCTTTGTGAAAGTCATGTCCAGCGCACTCGACCCGACACTGTCTGCGGCACTGAACCTCATTGGGGTCAACGTATCGCAAATATTAGCCGCGGTGGTCATCGAATGCATTGTCTTTGGTAAATTTCATATTCTTCACCCTTGGTGCGTCTGCTCATTCTATTCCGAAGCCCCTCGTGCTCACGATGGTTCTGCAGCGCTCCTCGTATGGTACGCGGCGTTTACGGTCTCCTGGCTCACGAACATTTGGGCAACGGCTCTCGTTATATGCAAGGCATGGTGCGCCTCTCCTCTTCCCCTCGACCATCGGATCTCGCTCACGCAGACAATCCAGGCATTACCGCAGGCACGTCTCTGCGCACCTCTCCGCGCCCCTGCGCACCCGAGCCGAGCACGCGCTGCTGCTCTTCGTCGAATTCGGCGTGTTGTACTGTCTCTTCTGGGTGAGTGCCTGCGTAATTCCCCCTGCGGGACCTGACGTGCTGACAATACCTCCAGATCCCATTAACCGCCGCAAACATTCTCGTTGCGTTCGACTGGCACTCCGTGGCGCGCCTGCAGGCCCTCGCGCGGGCAGGACACGCCGTACAGATCTCAGGTCCGCAGCGCCTTCTGCAGGCCATGGATTCGCTTGCTACGGGTGCGCTCATCGATGTCGTGGTACGCGTTCCGCCCTCGTACAGGGAGTGGGGTAGCGGGATGCTCACAATGGCTGGTTTGGTAGGGCATCTACCCCACCGCGGTCGTCCTGCTCGTCGAGCTCTCCGGCCGAGCAGCAGAGCGCGTGCTCTCTGCGCGCGACATGCCGACGCTCGTCTCGCATCTCGATGTCGCGCAGGCACCACCTGCGCACGAGCGGCCCGTTCTTCATCTGCATCTTCACGAAGCTGCGTCAGCGCTGAGCGTACAAGATTTGGGCTTGAAGGCGGTAGACGGGGGCACGGATGACGTCGAGAATGGGCAGCCTCGCCATGTGAGGTGACGCCTGCCCGCGGGAGAGCGCATATACCCGGCTGCATTCTCCCGCACCGGCCTGGTCAGGATTTTGCACCTGTCCCTGCTTGTATTGCCTCTCCGTAATATACGCATAACCCCGTTAATGCAAGCTTACGAGGCGCATGTGTGCGGCAGAAACGACATGTAAAATCTTGTTCAGCGTCTACTCAGCCCTTTGTCTCATGCCATTACTTGACATCGAGACTTTGAGGTTGCCACCGCACCTCTCCTGCGCAAACTCCGCGTTATACATCTCGACGAGGGCATCTAGAGCCTGTGCGTAGCCGTATAGTGGTTCAAGGAGCGGTAGACGCACCGCCGACTGGGCTACCTGCGGACAGGACGCCCGACACACGCTCAGACGGTGCACGATGCGCGAGACGTAGCGTACGCGGCGGATCCTTGTCGCACCCGCAGGCGTTTTACTCATCATTCGTCTATTTGTGTACATAATACAAGCAGCGTCCCCCTTTCAAGATTGGATACTGGGTATAGGCAACCTCGGCGTTTCTACCCAGCGCTATGAGTGATGAACGCACTAGTCAGACCAGTCTCGTCGCCGCACTCGCTGACCGTGGGTACAGATATGTAGCAGAGCCCATTGGTAACGTACGATCGTACGGCAAAGTGCGTGTGCGCACTACAATCCCCCACTCTGGTTCAGCCGGTAGAGTATGTGTTCCTGCACTCAGTGGATTGAGTCCGGCGTGACCTGCGTCTTGCGTATGTTTCGAGCTCTGGAGCGGAGCCTGCGAGATGTGTATGCTCTCGAAGAGGCATGCAGGGTTGTAGGTCAGTTTGGTGTAGTTCACGAGAACAATCGTAGCTGTCGGATATATGCTCTGGAAATACAAATATTATGAGCATGTAGAAAGAAGGCGGGAGTAGGCTTACAATGAGATGGATCAGCACGAAGTTCATAAAACCACCATAGAATGTGCTGCCGAGCATCGCAAAATACATCGGGTTGATGCGTTCCAAGAGGGCACCGTCGATGTCCCTCTTCGTGCACACGGTGAGTATAAATACACCAGTCTAGGGCGATATCCAATCAGCGAGCGACCGCTGTGGGGCTTGCGAAAGACCTACCCATAATATGACATAAAATACTCCCGACTCAACAAATACGAGAAGTATCTTCTCCGCCTTTGTACGCGATCGGTACCTCAAGAAATTCTGCTTCATTTCCTTGTGATGCTCCCTAAAACATAGATAAGATTCGTTGATACACGGCATGTTACAGGTACACACCACGCTTTCCAGGATACCAGTGAGGTCGTCCAAATATTGGTAACCCACGTCAGTAGGGAGCCTGGATACTAGTGCTAGGCTGAATAGGCATGATAGCACTGTATGCCAAGGAGACTGTTCTCTTCGGTTAGTCAGAGGCCTTCTAGTGTACAGATACGACGTACCAACGTCCCCAACCAACAATAAGCTTGAGACGAGCTGTATAGCTCGCTTTCTGGGCCAAAGGACCCACGCTCTCCAAATAACAATAATGTCGCTGATGGATATCTGAATTGCACGGTTGGTCAGCGGCTGAGCATATGATATTCGCGGGGTCCTACGCTAGCGGTAATGGTACGTACACTGATGCACGGTAGTTTTAGGCGCAGCTCCAGAAGGAGATTGGCAAGCTTCATAGAGGGCTCGTCTACGCAGAAGACGGCGGGGTGGGCCACGACGATTTGTCGGTCCCCCGGATGGGAGTGATGAACCATGAACCAGACGCCGATAGCGAGATGGACGCCGGCTGTGGCGTACATCGGAATGCACAGAAGCATAATACACCTCTTGAATATGGCCCTCTCTGGTTCCCGTCTGGACAGGGCATTGTCATTCACCAGTAATCGCAGGAAGCAGCGCACACCTACAGAAAGATCCGGATGGCAACCCCGGTCAGAATCGTGTACAGGCCTGTTCAGAGGTATAAGGGCAGAGAAGAACAGACAGGGATGATATGTACCAAACAGTACGATTCCAATGACGAAGTAGGCTTGATAGGATTTGTAGCCGCAGAAATACGCCGCGTCAAAGTCGAAGGTGGTGTCTGCGACGTGTTCATCCAGGGCGTGCTGGCGGTTAAGGGGAAAGTCCGCGTCCATTCCTCTGACGTGTGCGAGAACGTAGAGCAGATGAAACAGACCGGGGAGGATGACAAGCATAAGTAGGGTGAATAGGCCACGGAATTACTGCCGTTAGTAGGATATTTATCAGCTCCACAGGACAACTCGCTGATTCATTACAGTCTACCTGCCTGCTCTCGCACCCTCTGCCAATATATCTGTCAACGACCCAGCTGGCTCTCTGATCCAGAGAACTTGCGGGGCTGAAGGCCTCAAGTCAGCAGGGACCTCCCGATGTGAGTCCAGGAATCCTTATGGTCAGCTATGATAATCAGTCGAGTATGCGACATAATGGTCCAAAAGATCGCACGACCGCCAAGCAGCAGATGTGATCACCGGCTTGTAAGTCTAAGTAGGTTCGCCGCTCTGTGAGCTTCCCACCATCAGACTCGATCACGTTGGGACAGGCAATTCATGATGGAAAGGAACCAGGGCGACTGATGCTGCCAGCATGGGAGATGAGGTGTGGGGATACGCAGATTGCGCTGTGAAGAACGTACGACGGCCCGGCAGATACAAGGAACTCACCTCTGCGCACCTCGATATACACGATTGTTCCATAACTGCGTGTTTGATAGACATAGACATGCGTCGGATACGACATGCACCACGTTCCAAAACCCTCGCCGTATCTTCCTAGCAGGGGATAAGAGCAGCATCCCCGAGAGCTCACACCATGCCCGCGGCCTTGCCGTCCAGCCCGTACGCCTCCTCCACGAACACCGCCTTCGGGATCTCGACGGAGGGCACCTCGGGCGCGCGCGCGGTCGTGTCGCTGTCCAGGGAGCATCTGACGGGTGCGGCGAGGGCGCCAGCAACGGACGCGCGAGGCGCACATGGGGGCAGGGCGCCAAGGACATAGAGCAGCGTCGGGTACATGGCCTGCGCACACACGGCCAGTCAGTACCGGGCATCTGGACGGGGAGCAGGGAGGACGTACGACGATGTCGACGAGCGCACCGGCCTTGAGCGCGCGGATGGCGCTCATGAAGCCACGCCCCGCGCTGGTATCGTCGCCGGTGCCGTCCCAGAAGATGGCGCACCACGCCATGATCACCGTCTTCGTTTGCGGTTAGAGCGAAGGAATCGCAGGTGGAGACGACGGGCGTACCCAGAACAGCATATACCCGATGCCCGAGTCGAGCAGCAGCGCCACGACGTGCGGAAGGCCGCACGAGCGTGCGGCACCGTCGCCGCGGCGGCGCCTGCGAATGGAGGATGTGAGCAGCACGGTCGGCAGCAGGGCAAGAGAGACTGCGCACCAGAGGTCTATTGTGCCGAGAAGAGCGAGCCACACGGTGATGCCCCACGCGATGAACAGCGCTGCGGTGCCAAACTCGTCCTCGAGAGCATCGTCGACGTAGGCCCCGATGATGCACATCGCTTTGTGGGGTGTGCGTCAGCGCCAGGGCGTGTCAGCAGAGAGGGTGCGACGTACGGACGAGCGCGAGGAACGCGACGAGCGACGCCCAGCCGATGGCCCGCCTGTGCGTCTGCGCGCGCTCGTACTCGCGCCAGAGCAGGAGGCCAGCGCCCAGCACGATCTGCCGCGCGGGCGATCAGCACAAAGCAAGGGCCACCCCAGCGACAGCTAGGAAACGCACGTTGATGACCAGGAACATGTCGAGGATCCAGCCGTGCCCCGCGCGCGCCATCGCGGCTGCGACCATGTCGTAGTCGTTCCCGACGTCGAAGCACGTCGCGCTCGAGGCGTCAACGCTCAGCGCGCCCATGCAGATGCCCGTGATGCGCCGCAGCTCGCGCGTCTGCGCGACGTCGCGCGCGAGCCAGCGGAGGCGCAGCGCGAGGTGCGTCGCGGCGTCGGAGAACATCGTGGCGAAGGCGACGAGGGCAATCACGCCGGCGCCCGTGCGCGGGAGGGTCGGCCTGTGGGTGCGCTCATTGATGTCGTGGTATGTCTTTTCTTGTCAGGCCGTTGGCTCGGTCGCAGAATGCTTATGAGGCTTTGCTTGGCAGGGGATCTACCCCACCGCGGTCGTTCTGCTCGTAGAGCTCCATGGACGAGCAGCAGAGAGCTCACGAAGTGGCTTTTCGAGATTCTACACAGACGTCTGAGTCATGAACGCGTGAGTCAGGGTCGGCTCATTATTGGACGTGCTCCGCTGGTAACGAGCAACATAGCGGATACCACTGAGAATGGAGGACGCTTCAGAAGATTCATTGCCGTGGGCACTATCGATGGTGGTTTCTAACTGAGGCGTCTCAGCGTCGTTATTGGGGGCAGCGCGACAGTGAACGGTCTCCGCTATCAGCGCGCGGTTGAAGTACGAGTGGGAGTAGTCCACAAGCACGACAGTTGCCATCGGGTATATGCTCTGCAGGGCATGTAAGCATTGTACAAAGATTGCGCAACTCACCTGCTACCCACGACAAGATTTATCATCGGGTATTGCAACACCCCACCTAATATGACATTCACAGTCGCGTAGGGGTCCAGGGTAAATGTTACGATGAATACTGCTACAATGAGAGACTTGGCTGGTCAGACAGCGCGTCCCGTACAGAACGCACGTGCTTACCCAGAGTAACGCGTAGACAAGGCCAGACTCGATGAATACCAAGAGTGTCTTCTCGACTCTCGTGCGCCTCACATATGCGCCCAGATGGACCTTGATGTCTTTGTGGTGCCGCCTGCCGACATGGCCAATCAAGGATACAATCCAGCGAGCAGAGCTATGCTTACTTACCAAGCTTTCCATGAGATCAGCGCTGTGGTTATGACATTTGTTGCCAAAGAGGCTACCGCTCCCGGAAACCCAGCAGATAAGCTGACAACGCCGCCGAGGACAAGTCCGACTGCGCAAGAAGAATCACAATCAGGTTCTCGCATCACCAGAAAAACGCCAACGTACCAATATCACCGAGGACACACAATCCTAGCACGACCTGCACCCAGCGATTGCACGGCCAAAGTACCCAGGCCCTCCAAGTGACAATAACGTCACTGATTGCAATCACCTTTTGGGAAGGTTAGGAATACTGGGTCAGAACATGATAAGGGTGCGTACAGTTATGAGGATGATTATCTGCTCAGGGAAATACTCCACAGGAGATTTTCCGCGGCGGGATAGGCCAAACGACACAGTGCTCATGCAGAAATGTCCAGTTGAGATCAGGTACATGAGAGCACAGAGATGCATTGTCCACTGTTTGAATCTGGTGCCCTTCGGCCTGCGCCTCAAACGGACACCGATGTGAGAGAGAGAATACTGCAGAAAATAGGTCTGTGCTTACAGAAAGATGATCGCCGTAAACCCTGTCAAAATCGAGTACAGCACTGCGGTTGTATGTCAAATACAACTCACGCCAACTTAAGGACAGGAAGCAAACCGAACAGCACTGTCTCAGCAACGAAGTAGGGCAGGTTGTGTGGGTAGGCAGGGACGCCCACGACCACGTCCGGCTCCCAGACACTGGGTTGATCGTTGATGTCTCGCGCAGTTCTTGACATCGGATGTAAGGGAGGCAGAAGTGGGGAGGGTCCATGTAGTAACATAGCTGGCGGGTTGTTATATCAGCTTCTCTATCCACCATGATTATCAGCATGCGCACGGCGGCGGCAGGGCATGTCCGAGTCCGGCACAGTCGAGATGCACTGCCATGAATCCACGAAGGACAATGGATTGATGTGGTATAGAGACGAATGTAATTGACTCACCCAAATCAGCGCACAAACGAGCCTTGACTCGACGGACAGGAGGGCACGTTCTCAGCCTTCATGCGCGCCTTGCACGTCGGCATACTCTGTTTCATCATTCTGTGATGTTGCCTGCCTATGCATCGTAGATAAGGCGATAAGTGTGTTGATACGGCTCGCGGAAATGAGCTTACCACGCCTTCCAAGATATCAGCGCTGTTGTCCAGCCCGCAGATTTGTGATCCATGAGAAGATACTTTCCGATAGACCGGGCCCGATACTCGTAGCGACACCGGCGGCGAGCCAGGCTGTGCACCATCATGTCATTGACGAAACCCCCACAATGTGAGTGCGGCGTACCTCCATCTCAAAGCAGGGGTGCAATCGAGATGATCTGGCCAGCAGGCTTGCACAGTCAGAGAGCCCGGGCTCGCCGGATGGTAATGCTGTCACTGTAGAAGATTTGGCGCGCAGAGATGAGATGCGTTAGAACGAAATCACTCGCAGAAGATAGCTTGGTACACACCGAACAGCGGGAACTCGAAGAGAAACTAGGTGAGTAGCCGCACTATCTTTCTTCCCGTACTGTCGCAGCCGAGATATATTCTACGTGACATAGCTGCGGTGAACCATGTACCAGATGATCTGCGAGGTCCTGAATCCGGATCGTCTTGGTTTGCGCCTGCTCCATGTCCTGTTACACGTGGAAGACGCGATGAGCTTCGGGATGGCACTCACCAAAGCTCCCGACGGAGACGGCAGTCAACAGAGAATATGTGCTGTTGGAACAGTCAGCGTAACACGCAACGGAAGTAAGATAGTAAATGCCAGGCCACTGTCTTGAGGACGACATGCGCGTGATAGGCGGTGTGGCTGCTGGCGGATGCGTCCGCATAGATATCGTAAGCGTCATGCCCGTACGTCAAACGCACGCCGTTCTGAGACGTAAAGGCGTATGTCTAGTGCGCCATATGGTGGTATGGGTAGCGAAGGGGGTAGCTAGGAACGGAAAAGCAGATGTTACGTGGTCGAAACTTCGGTTTGACGGTGCGGCAGATCTCGCGGCCAGTGTCGAGGCACTATGCGGCTGTCGTCGACATGTCTCGCTTTGTATTCATCGCATCCTGTAGCACCGAAAAATGGAGACTGCATAAGTCTGCGTGAGAGTCTCCTTTAGCATAAAAACGTCTTGCGCTACTTGTATGCTCACCTTCGGCAGAAACATCTCTAGACAGAGAGCCTTCGGGCAATGGGCTGGCATGTTGATGTGCTCGGTGTCGCTCTGGCATCTTTATGGGGGCAGAAACGCCGAATACCAGAGCGCAGGTTCGTTGTCAGGTACAGAACTCTCTGAGAACAAGTTGTGCGGTCTATGTAGGCGGGCGATAAATGCTGTGCAACGTGATCAGCCTGCCGTAATGTCAGATGAATTTTGCTGAGGACTGACACTGGCTAAACATCTAAACGGGAACGCAACCTTACGTCGGCTGGGGATCGGGATAGCACTTGTCAAGCTAGAATATATGCATGTCCGTTACAACCCCCAGCATGTCGTACCAATTTGTTTTGCCCATGTCCGAGCGACGCCACTTGCAGCCTTGGACTATAGGTGTATGGCTCAAACGAATGCTCCTCAACATGACGGATGGGAGGCATAGAGATGACATAACTGCATGGCCGAATGTGGGTAGGAGCAAAGAGATCAACCTCGACGACGGCAGCCCGTCCCATCCTCCTCGGATCAGAGACTCACGGCAACATGCGAGCGCCACGAAGCATAGGTCGTCATGCGTCCGGTTGCGCAGTCACAAGAGCGTACGCGAGCAGAAGTCCATGAAAAGATGGGGGCATATAATGTTCTCCAATACAGTATACAAAGTTAGCACGAGAGATCCAGCAAAGAAAAAGAGAAGTGTGGTAGAGCAAAAATTCCGACACGGGGAATCGAACCCCGGGCTATCGCGTGAGAGGCGATAATGTTAGCCACTACACCATATCGGATGCATATTTAACAAATAACAGAAATTACATACCTTTTGCAGCTAGGTCTGATAGCTTTCAACCATTCCACTCCGTGAACCATCTGTGCAACCCTTAAGCCTTCCATTATCCACATCACCAGTCGAGAGCGCGCCTATGCATTTCTGCCCCGTTATTCCCGTTCCGGACTCCTCTGCGAAAGTGGCCGTCGTGGACCCTATCTCTGTGTACGCGTGTACAAAGTGCGCGATCTAGGCAACATGGGGTTGGAGCGAGTATTATCAGCAGTGCGTTGAACCCACACTAGATGTCCGTGCTCGACTCGACTGCATACTCATCGCTGTACCACGCCGCAGACACTCCTCAGCATGCCACATGTCGTCACCAGCGAACGGTCATGAGTGACCGAGTCTTGCTTGGACATCCCTCCGCGCCTCCACAATGTTGCACACCTCCTGTGCGAGGCTTCGAGAATGTCTCATTTCTTGCCCTTTGCTCCTCACGCTGCCAAAGCGGGCTCGTTTCGCCTACCGGCACCAGCAGGCACGGACCGAAGCCTGCTCTTCTACCGCCGCACGTGCGGCCAGCGGCCGGGAGCAGCCCTATCTGCTATCGCGGTGGGGGTGTCGCCCGAGGGCCTGGGACCCTGCACATTCAGTTCATACGTGATCCTGCACCAAGATGCGCACTGCCTCCATTGCCGTAGCCCCGCTCAGCATGCTGCTTAAAGGGACCTCCGCCGGCGTGCCCCGCGCTGGCTCCTCCTTGGCACTGCCCTCCTCCTCCGCCAGGACAGAGACAGAATGAGCACCCCGCAAGCGTTCATCGTCGGTGTGGCCGCCGTGGGTGGCATCGGGACGTTTACGACGAACCTCCCGCGTGTGGTGCTCGAGGCGTTCTTCTTCGGTGCGTGCCCCGTCCTGCGCTCACTCGCCGCTCCTGACCGCGCCTCCCAGGCCTCTACACCGTCGTCGTGTTCATGGGCTACAGCGCCATAGCGTGCGTGCACACCATCCCTGATGTCCCCCGTGTTGCTGACGGCTCCACACAGGCGCAAGCCGCCGCGCACGGCAGCAGCCTGGGCGGGCCTCTCCGCCTGTGTGGTCATGTACGCTCTCGCAACCGCACACGTCGGCCTGAACCTGCAGCGGCTGGCCGTCGACGTCGGGCGCGCACGCGAGCTCGCGCTGATCGCCGCGATCTGCATGGGCTCGCTGGGCGCGGACGGGTCCGACGCTACGTGCTTCGACGTCGGGAACGACGCAGACATCGTCAACACCGCGCTCACGCCGGCCGCCCAGGGCAAGGAGTGGGTGCCGATCATGTTCTCGTCATTAATGTGCGTGTTCCGCCTGTCTCCAGGGTGCGCGCCCGCTGACCCGCAGTGCAGACGCTGCTGAGCACCGGCATCCTCCTCTGGCGCGGCTATGCGCGGGCGACGCGCAAGGCGCTGCTCGCCTGGGTGTTCTCCTTCCTCTTCTTCGGCCTCATGGGTATGTCTCGCCCCGTGAGAGTTCTCTCACCCTGCTGACGCCCTGCAGCGATCTATATCATCGGCACGGTGATCAACGACGACCTCGAGGATGGCTTCGGCTCCGCTGCAGTCTTTACAACCTGGTTCCTCATTGTGTGGCTCACGGGTCTCGCCACAGCGGATATCTGGTGCGTTACCTGCCTGCCTCAGAAAAAGAAGATTCGCTCAGGCCTGTAACATCACAGGCGCCGCCGCCACGAAATTTCCCGCAGCTTGCGTGATCTGTCTCGGGGCGCGTGCTTCGAGCGCGTCGCGTACCTCGTGCTCGACTCGTGCATCGTCTACGCGATGTTCTGGGTACGTCTCGCCACCTTCCTCTGCCGCCCCGCGCGTGCTGACCGGCGCTCCTGCAGACGGTCATGATGGCGTGGTGCGCTGCGTTGTGGGCGGATACCCAGACCGACAGCGGCGTCCGCTTTTTGCACGCGATGCGCGCGTTTAAGGCGTCCGCGCTCGTTGACATCGTCGTACGTCTCCTCCTCGTTCGTCTCCAGGATCGGTCTGACGTCCATGGGGCCGGCAGGGTCTGTACCCGACGCTACTGCTCGTCCTCGCTGCAATGCACGAGACAACGCCGCGCCGAGCCTCGCGCGCCTCGCTCAACGTGCACCCGCTCGCACGCGTGCGCCTCTCCGCGGACAGCCAGGCGACTGTGCACGAGACGGCGGTGCCGTCTGTCGAAATCCCCAAGGCAGCGTTCGCCCAGGAGGTCGACTACGCGTACGCGTACGGTGACGTCAAGATTGCCGGAGACGTTTGAATGCACGTCCGTTTTTGGTGCGGTGCACGCTTGTGCACAGATAGAGAGGGAAGTCTGTATGATGGGTTGTGGGATAGGTGGGGGACGCTCGTCTGGTGTATCTGATAAAGTTTTGTAGCCTGACACTTCTGGGTCGCTGTACCGTGTACGATACGTCTGTGCGTGTGCCGCGCTGTGTATAATATGATGTCTCCTACGCTGATCGTCGCTCCTGAGTGCCGGTGTTGCTATCTCTGCCAGGTCCTGAAGGTCACGCGACGGCAGCTGCACGAAGCCTGTCTACTCGGTCCCGCAGCGCCGCGTCGGGAGCAGTTCCCAAACGACGGAGCCGCCGCCGAGGTACCGCCCTCCCGCTCCGATATCGAGCATCCATCGAGCACCTGATACGGACAATCCCCGGTGCAGAAGCCGGCGCTCGGACACACCGCCCATAGCGGGCTAGCACTGACCACGTCCGCGCGCCCGCCCCGTCAATGCAGCCGCGCGCGGTGGGCTGCTTAAAGGGCCCTCGCGGCGTGCAGCTGACGACGCCCGCGAGCCCTCCAGAGTCCCCCCTCCTGCCCCTCTCTGCCCCCGCACCGCGCGGAACGAAAACCTATGAGCTCGCCACCTCAAGCGTTCATAGTCGCAGTCGACGCCGTCGACGGCATCGGCGGCTTCACGACGAACCTGCCGCGCGTCCTGCTCGAGGCGTTCTTCTTCGGTGCGCGCGCTACGCGACGGGGCCTGACGAAACCACACTGACACCCGCCGCAGGCCTGTACACCGTCGTCGCCCTCGCGGGCTACAGCGCCCTCGGGTACGTCCGCCCCTCCTCCCGTCCGTACTTTTCCTCATCCCGCGCCACAGACGAGCGCAGCGCTCGGCGCCCGCACGCGCCGCGCTCGCAGCCTGCACACTCATGTACGCGCTCGCGACGGCGCACCTCGGCATCGCCTTGCAGCGCCTCGCGGGCGACGTCGCGCGCACACGCGAGCTCGCGGTCGCAGCGACGGCGTGCCTGAGCGCGCTCGCCGAGGCCGGGCCTGCCGCGACGTGCTTCGCGAACGGCGACGACATCGACATCGTGAACGCCGCGCTGACCCCGGCGGGCCACGGGCGCGAGTGGGTCCCGCTCGTGTTCCTCGTCATCAACGTGCGTGCTGCGCGCGGTGCATCCGTGTTCGTGCTGGCTGAGCGCAGGGCGTAGATTGTGCTCGGAACCGGCGTCCTGTGCTGGCGCGCCTTCGTGCGCGCGACGCAGAAGAAGCTCGTCAACGCGCTGTTGCTGACGGTGTACCTGAGCAGCTTCGGTGCGTCTATGCTGGGCGCACCCTTGTACGCGTGCTAACGGACAGCCCGACAGCCATCTACATCGTCGGCATCGTCGCCAACGACGGGCTCGAGGACGGCTTCGGCACCTCTGCGCTCGTGATGTCGTGGTCCCTCGTCGTGTGCGCGGCGATCCAAAACACGGGCGACATTTGGTGTGTTGCTCTCGTTTGTGTGTCTAGCCGTCGCTGAGGGCGGCCTGCAGGTCTCGCCGCCATGAGATAGCGCGAGGCATGCGCGATCTGCCGCGCGTCCGGCGCGTCGAGCGAATTGCGTTCCACGTCCTCGACTCGGGCATCATATATGCGGTGTTCTGGGTAAGTGAGGCGTAGCCGGATTCTGCGGGAAGGCTCATTGACGCGCGACATAGACGGTCCTGCTGGTATGGTGCGCAACACTCTGGTCTGCAACCAGCCTCGCAAGCAGCGTCCGCTTCGTGCACGCCATGCGGGCTCTGACCGCGTCCGCGCTCGTTCACATTGTGGTGCGTATGACTGACTTGCAAGAGCTCGGGTGCCGTGCTGACGCGCTGTGCCCAAACAGGGACTGTATCCGACCCTGCTGCTCGTGCTCGGCGCGCTGCGCGACGCGCCGCCGAAGCGTGCGTCCCAGGTGTCCCTCAACGTGCATCCGCTCGAGCGCGTGCGGCGCTCAAACGACAGTCAGGTAACTGTGCATGCTCCTCATGTGGGCACTGTCAATATCCCGAAGCTGTCCTTTGGCCAGGAAGAGGATTATGGCTATGGCGACGTCAAGAGTGCTGGGCTTGTCTGAACCACTTCAGCTCCGGCGAGGTGACAATCGTCACAGGAGGGTTGAATGTCGATCTTAGGCCCTGGTAAACAGAAAATTCGTCATCTGTGATTATCTGGTACTCATACGTGTATCTTGAATTTTGCATACCTATGCCCCTTCCCATCTTACGGTAGTGTCTGTATATTCTCCTGTACGCCATTGTATCACCATTGATTGTCGTGCATCTCCGTCTTGTCACCCATATATCGGCAGTGTGACATTTGTATACATACATATATATCTGTTTCGACACCGTACCAAAAAGGTCGTTGGCGGAGAACCCTCGGTCATCAGCAAAATAGTCAGAGAAATGTGCCGCGGTAGCTCGCGGACAAGGTGAGAAAAGCGCCCGTCTCGCGGTTCGGCAATAGATACCGCGCGAGATCAGTAGATACCGCAGCGTCTCGCTCTCCCTCGCAAGCTTCGAGATATTCTCGGACCTCTTGCGGATGCATAATATATACCTCACTAAATTGCAGAATATCATGGGTGTGAGCAAGATGCCGCAAGACAATCATCGGGACCAGAACCTAGCAGCTGACAGTTTGCTAGCATAGAAAGACCAATGGCCGACCTAAGTGGGACTTTTCCATGACGACTATATGGGGACATGGTACTGAGTCTGAGCCCCGTGTTGAAACCGCGCATGTGTTGCTGCTCTCCATGACGCGGGGCTTGTAAAGCTTCCCGGGCGTCACTTAAGCCGCTTGCGCGTACACTCCGCGCTTTCATTCCTTCTGCTTCGACCATCACTATGTCTTTTTCATCCCTCCCTCCCTGTATAGGAGTCTGCACCAGCCCCCAAGGCCCTGCTGTCGGGCAAGATACAGTTGGATAATTCTGAACCCACCGTACACAAGACATCAGCACAGAAGTCTCACGCCCTGAATTGACCGCCGAGACGAAGGACATTGACATCGCAGACGAGGGACCACCTGTGCAAGACGATGCAGGTGCACAACCGGTGCGGTGCTTGGTGAGTCTCGCACCTCTGCATTGGTACATAGCACTGAGATGTACTCCAGGTGCACCGTTTGATACTGCTACGAGCTACCGCCCTGGGTGAGCACACACAGCCCATACCTCTTCCTCACGACTCATACTTGCAGAGCGCGCTTCGGCCTGAACAGCATCCGCCAGGGCTCACGGCGGCTCAGCGTCGACCGGATCAACCTGCCCATGAAGCTGCGCGTGAGCGACCATCTAGACGTGGTCGACTGCGGCGACGTCCGTGCGTGCTCCTACACCCACAACCTCCCAATTACTCACCGCGCCCGCAGCGATGGTCTTCGTCGACAACAAGGTCGCGCTGCACCAGCTCGAGATCGCAAACAGCGCGCTCCTCGCGCGTTCTTCCCTCCGCGGCGCGGCGCAAGCAGCCGCGGGCAAGAAGAGCATCGCGAAGGATGGCAAGTTCCACCTGCGCGTGCTCACGCTGGTGTGTCCCCCGTGTCTCGCATCCACACGTCAGCTGCTCATCTCGTGTGCTGCAGGGCGGCGACCACACAATCATGCTCCCGCTGCTCCGCGGCGTCGCGCAGGTGTACGGTCCTGTGAGGTGCGTCGCCACTTCGCCCGGTGGTTATATGCGCCTCAATACATCTAACGTGGCACTCGCAGTGTCATCCACTTTGACAGCCACCTCGGTACGTGTTGCATGTGCCCTTCCCATGCAGTGGTGCTCACACCGTGCAATTAGACACGTAGAAGCCCACCGACTGGAACGACCCCAACAGCCCATGGCTGCCGGGCGAGGAGGTGCCCATCTCGCACAGAAGCTACTTCTACTACGCATACAAGGAGGGCCTTGCCTGGCCAACCTGAAGATCATCTTCGCGGACATCGTCGAGGTTACGCCGGGCTACGACACCCAAGGTGGGTTGTATGTGCTTGGTCTATCACGAGCCTTGGGCTGACAGCACCACCTGCTAGACGAGATCACACAAATCGCCGCAGCGAACATCGGCTTGGAGATGCTCGTGCTCATGGCGAAGACGCCATTGACAGCTTGAGGAGTAGATACATCAATAATATATCATATGAACTAGTATGCAGTATGTATACCGAGTGCGAGGCTGGGAAACCCATGGGAATAGCAGGGGATTCTGATAATCTCTGCCTGGAAAATGCCGCAGTAAACCACGATATATTTTCCAGCTTGCGGTAAGCTGCGGTAAAATAGCCCGGGTGTCAGGTATAATCGGCGTCTCGCGGTTGGTGCGGTTTCCCGCGCGCCGAGCAATAAGAATAGGGTAGGACAAATAATTCGCGATATCTTTGTGGTCCCCACAATCCATGCATTATCCCGTGATCCAGCTATGATACCAGAGTATATCGAGGTACATTTCTACCACTATTTTGCTGATGGTGCAGAAGCAAGACTTGTGTCACTGGAGCGGGTCGTTGATGCTTCCAAACGTGCCCAAATGACCTGACATTGTGACCACCCAGCAGGGGCAATAATGTACATGTGGCCCTCGTACATCTAAGCCACAGGGTCGAGACCAACCGTGGGAAACGGTCTGCCCGCCGCCCACGTGGAGACCGGCGACATCAAAGCATCCGGCAACTTCCGAGCGCCACCACGCCTCTTGACGGTTTCGTCCCGTTTGCTCCTCTTCCAAACACCAGGTGATTCCTCGGATTTCAAAGAGGAGACCACTGTTCTTACAGATCATGGTATGTACTATCCTGAAACACCGGAGAAATTCAATCATGGCATGGTTAGGGCCTTTTATCGCCAAACAAGCGATGCAGAACTCCGCCCGTGTGACGCATGAACGACCTGACGCCTGAGTCCATCGCTCGCTCTTCAACACCGCTGAGTTCCTGGGGCCCGTCGCCTCAGAAATCTTTCTTTAGGTGTCATATCGAGAACAGCAAGGTCGTCTGCCAGTCTCCAGACGCCACACGGGCCCGCAGGTTGGTCCGCATCTCCCCGTCGCGTCCCAGGTGACCGCCTTCGACGAGCCGCATGGACATAATGCGATGCCCTGGGAAATACCTGGCTTCGCGCTATCGTGAGGCTGCGCAGCGGGTTCGCATGGACGGGGACGTACCTGCACGACCCTTTTCCGCAGCACGTCACTGGCAGCGCACGGCCAGGCCAGCCCGGTCCCGTACGTGATCTGCTGCCAAATAACCTTTGCGAACTGGCACTTATCTGCTACGCTAAATTCTAAGATCATCTCACGGGCGGGTACCCCCCGTCTGCCACTGTGACGGGCGCAGTCAGAGTTCGCCCTTCACGTATACACCCAACCGAACGGGCAACGTCGCGATGTTGTTGCACCAAGCGGACCTCTCACCGCCTTTAATCCGAAACTTGCTGCCCAGCATGCGCTTTAAAGCTCGCCAAGCCTCTAGAGCTCCTCCCCGGCCCCGCCCTCTTCTGCAGTCATGAGCAACCCACAGGCATACCAGGTTGCTATCGCCGTTGTTAATAGCATTCCCGCCTTCAGCACGTCGCTCCCTGCGACGATGCTCGAGTGCTTCTTTTTCGGTGCGTACAGCCCGTGTCTCCGTTATATCTGTAGCTAACTTCCACATCTCACGCAAGGCCTCTACACGACGGTCGTCTTCGCGGGATACCGCGCCCTCAAGTGCGTTCACACCTCCAACACCCCTTGCAGGCCCACTGACCCGACCCACAGGCCGGCCCTCCCGCGCACGCGTGCTGGCGTTGTCGCCCTCGTAGCCTACGGGGCGATGTGCTCCGGCGCGACGACGCACCTCGCGCTGCGCCTGCGCTGGCTCGCGCGCGACGTCGCGCAGACGCGCGAGCTGCGGCGCATCGCGGGCATCTGCATGGGCGCGCTGAGCGTTGACGCCTCGAGCGCGACGTGCTTCGACGTCGGGAACGACTACGACATGGTCGCAGCCGCGATGGCGCGCGCGGGGCACGGCTGGATCCTCGACATGTTCCTGGTCATCAACGTGCGTTTCCTGGCTGTCGCTGGGGGTGGCCCTTGCTTTGTGATTGTGCTGATCGCCCGCGCGGCAGATCGTGCTGGGCGCTGGCCTCCTGCTCTGGCGCGAGTACGAGCGCGCGCAGACGCACAGGCGGGCCATCGGCTGGGTGTCGCTCGTCGCGTTCCTCGCACTCATCCGTACATCGCGCTCTCCCTGCTGACACGCCCTGGCGCTGACGTACACCCCACAAAGCAATGTGCATCATCGGCGCCTACGTCGACGATGCTCTCGAGGACGAGTTCGGCACCGCGGCGCTGTTCATCGCGTGGGGCATCACCGTGTGGCTCGCTCTTCTCGGCACAATAGACCTCTGGTGCGCAGTCTCTCTTGCCCTGCTGCCGTCCGTGCTGCTCACATCCCCCATTCGCAGGCGCCGTCGCGGCGACGGTGCCGCACGCTCGTGCGGGCTCCCGCGCGTCGTGGCGCTGCTGCTCGACTCGGGCATTGGGTACATGCTGTTCTGGGTACGCCCGTCGTCTCCACCTGCGATTCCTTCGCTCTAACCGCGAACGAAGACGGTGATCATGGTGTGGTGCGCCATCTTCTGGGACGGCACCGGCGACGATACCAGCGCGGGGCGTGGCTTCATGAGCGCCATCCGCGCGCTCAAGGCCGGTGCGCTCGTCGACATTGTCGTACGTCCCCCCTTCCTCCGCTCCGTCCAGATGCCCCCGGTACTGACAGGCCGTGTGTTCGCAGGCGATGTACCCGACGCTGCTCCTCGTCCTCGGCGCCCTGCCTGCACGTGCGCCTCGCGCGTCCTTCGCTGGCGCCCTCGCCGCACCCGTCAGATGCTCCTTGGACAGCGACACGACCGCGCGCGCGCTCGAGGTGCCCTCCGTCGAGATCCCGAAGGCGGCGTTCGCGGGGGAGGCGTACGGGCTGGACGGAAAGGCCGCGGGCATGGTGTGAACCGTCGCCGCCGTAGATACATGTGCCTATGAACCACGTGGTCCTGGAACCATTGGTTTATATCGAGGTGCGCAGGGGTGAGGCCCTTCTGCCTGCCGGGCCGTCGGACTGGGGGAGTTGTAGTATGTCCTTTGCAGTGCAATCTACGTAGCCCCGACCGCCATCTCCCAGGTTGACAGCATCCAGTCTCCGTGATTTATTTCCACCATGAATTGCAAGTCCCAACGCGATGTATTTTGATGCTGAGAAATGCACACAGTGGCAGGTCTACTTCGTCTCATGGTTGATGGAGACAGTACTACTTCTCTGGATCAGATAACCAGTTGGGCCGTTGATAGATATATTGGCAGAGGATGCCAGAGCAGAGAGGTAAGCCGTAATAAATCAGCGAGTTGTCCTGTGGAAGCTGATCAATTCCCTGCTAAAGACAGTAATTCCACAGCCTGCTTACCCTACTTCATCATTGGAATCATACTTTTCGGTAGATATCATCCCTGTCTGCTGTTCTCAGCGCTTATACCTCGAAACAGGCAGCGCTTGGGCGTTGGCACTCGGGATTTGCCGGACCCTGTGATCCCGAGATTGGGATGGCGCCGAGGTTGACTCTGCTCCCGACGACAGCTGAATACTGCAGTAATACACTCTCCGCTGCGCACCATCTGGCGGTGGAAATGCGAAGCAACATTTAGATTCACCATACCTGCGCTTGACTCAACACCTGAAGTCCTCCGACTCGCGCACGGGGCTGCGAGGTCCCAGCGGCCCGGGAAGGCGTACCTCTCCTGGAGCCGCTATGCCCTCACGCCATTCTCGAGTGGTATTGAGGATGCTCACATGGGGGCCCTGTGTCTGCAGAGAGTCTTTATAGCAGCGTCTCTGTCTAGAGCAAGGCGGTATTGCTTGGTATGTACTCTATTTCGTCTGCAGAGGTTTATACTCACGCATACAGCAGGAGCGTTCTCGCTCGCAACCCAGCGCAAGCGCAAACGGAGACGTATCAGCTTGAGGAGGTAGGTGACGTGGCGGTCTCTGTCCACTGGATTTGGCCCGGGCAGTCTCGATTGTACTCCCACTTGGAGACAGGTGTGCGGCGCTCGCATTGTGGCTATCTCGTCAATGCCCTTACAATACGCTGCTGCGCTCATCGCCGGTCTTGCTGGGAGCCTCGGACTCGACCTCTTGGGGAGCAGCATTTCATTGGCCAAGAACCTACGGACAGCAGCGCTGACAGTTGGAAGGCATGGTGCGTCCCATTCCTAGAGGCTCTGCCAACAAACGTGTTGGCTCATCATCGATGCAAAAGCAGGCGACATCATGAAAGGACAGAGCAGAACACTCCGATGGTCAGAATTTCGTTCGTGATGGACGAGAAGGCCCCGTGTTCGCCAGTCGGTCCGAGTCCTCACTCATGCACCCCCCACCGACCAAGAGCTCCACCTTCGCGCTCGATGGCTGCATCATTGCAACAGCAACATGAATGGTGACGCAGGAGATGCCACCAACTATGCCGATTTCAACGACTTATCCAGCTCTTTGTGCGCCGCCTACCTGCCTTTACTAACTCTTTCACAGTCGCTGACTCGCGCCCAGGGCTTGTATTCGGTGGCAACGGTCGTTCTCGTTGACTACACCGACCCGTAATTCAACTGCGTGTTCGTCCTCGGCGAGAGCAGGCACGCTGAGCCCGTCTATCAATCCACGATATTCCGGAAACCGTAGCCCCCACCGCAGAAGATGACAGCGCGTATCAAGAGGCGTCCGGAGTGGTCGGATCCGGAAGCGCCACAGACCAATGGTCATGATGTGCACAGCCGTTAAGCTGACATCGTGCATCCTACCCCTTTTGGACGTCCCGTTCCTCTCAAAAGACACGGACACACGTCAATTCGTCTATGGTAGTGGCGGACGTGCATGGAAGCCCCTCTTGCACTTTGCCTGCGGCCCGAAAAGCTCTATAAAGGCTCGCACGGTACAACTCCCCGCGTACCATCCCTGCTTTACCTCCTCGTGTACATGATGTCAAGTACTGGACAAGACAACTCAAGCGTCGACCCGGCTAGCGACCCGCACTGGTCCTTCGCGGACGACGATAATCCTATATATCCTTATAACGTGCCGTATTTTATTGTCGAAATCGTGCTTTTCGGTAGGTCGCGGCCTCCCTGAGTCTCACGGACAGGTGCTAACCTGGACTGTCAGTGTTATACTCCATTCTGACGGGCTTCGCGGTCAACATTTTCCGGTGAGCTCTTTACCCGCCTCCCATGGGCTAGTTTGTGACCGTCTGCATTGCCGTAGGCACAGGCCGAAGTGCACCTGGTTCCGGCAGTGGACATTGCTCCTCTGTGCTCTCATGTATCTGATATCGGCTGCACATTTTTGCACGAGTATTATCACCTGCATCGACTCCTGCCGCGGCATAGTATCGCCGGAGTACGTACCTGAGCAGATAATGGTTCTCGTAAACGTGCGTGATTCTCCTTGCTACTCTTCGGTACAGTACGACTGACGATGGTGTGGCTAGATTGTAATCAGTGACGCTATCGTGGTTTTGAGAGCATGGGTACTTTGGCCACGGAATCGCTGGGTGCAGGGATTTCTAGTCTTATTCTGCCTCGGCGATATTGGTATACTCGTCCTTCGATATCCTGGACCTGGTTCTGACCCCGGTTCTGATTCCGTAGCTGGACTTGGGCTCGGAGGTGCTCTAGGCTTGTCTGCTGGGATTTCAGGTTCGATAGCTTCGTGGGCCACAAATGTTTTCACAACCGCTTTGATATCAGTGAAGGCCTGGTAAGTGGTCATTGTGTTGTCAATTGTAATACAGCGCTTTTTTAAATCACATAACTAGGCGACACCACAAGAACATTGGGGTCCACTTGGGTGCACACACGGGGCGCACAAAAGTTGAAAAAACTCTGCTGTTGTTCATCGAGTCGGGACTGGTGTACGCACTGATCTGGGTAAGCCTGGTTCTACAGTGTGGGGTGTGATATCTGACTGCTGGTACAGCTCTTTATCGCAGCGACCTATTTTTTCTTGCTCTTCGAGGACACCTATCCTCATATCGTTGATATCATGACCGGGATTCAGCAGTACCCGATGATACAGCTCGTCGTAAGCAAACGATTGGATGTAAGGTCTGTCTATTCTACCTAGCTGATGAGCCCCACAGAGCATCTACCCCATGGCAACTGTCGTACTTGTCGACTATTCCAATTCATACTTCAATCGTGCATTGGAAGCAGAGACTGTGGATCACCGCAGGCCAGACAAGAATGGCGCCCCGGTACCCCAGCTAGAGGCTTCTTTCGACTCCTACGACGGCGACGAACTCCCTGCAGCTTCGTACGCCATCAGCGGAATTCGCTACGTGTCTGGGCAGCAGCGGAACACGCCCAGCGATGGGCTAGGTCTGAGCAGTGCGTTTATCACCCAAACGTCCGCACTATAAAATCAGAAAGGCTGCTTGCAGCGCTTTGTTGAGCGTGATGGGACGGCGACGTCGACGAATATATAGAATTCGTTGTCACTACAATTTGCGCTTAGGCCGTACATTATGAGGCTCTGAGCACTGTCTGGATCAGCCGCCAGCTCGTTCCGTCGCAGCCAGGTGCGCCTCCCAGTCGACGTCGATCACTTTGCCATATTTCAACGAGTCTCTTCACAGAGTGGTGCATTCAGGGATTATAGCCGTATACATATACGCTGTATATTTATGCAGACATGCACGACCCTGTCAGACACCCTTTGGCCCTAGTATGATTTATCACCGGCCTGAAACCGCTACACGGGCTGATACATCACCTACTAGGAACTGGGCCTGCAACGCAGTTGGGCCAAGATAGGCCTTGGGCGGGCCTTCGGCCTTTCCCGGCACGTCCGGGACGTCTAAAAACGGCACCAGGGCGGTCGGGAGATTCAAAATATGCATGGGGGCGGGCCAGAAATGGCCTGAAAATCGTGGAAAAACGCGAAAATAATGCTGGGCCACGAGGATGCCATCTCTGAGCACCCCGTTCGCTATTCCATCAAAACATAAGCCCGAAATAACACATAACAGGCGCCGTAAGGGTCTCCCGCCCTCCGCTCCGCGCTTCCACGCGCCTCCTCCCGCCTCCCGCCCGCTGACCTTCGAAATTCCTGGGAAAATCGCTGAAAATGACAAAATATATTCAGGAAAAGACTGAAAATCCCCGATATATTTGAGTGTACTGGGTAGACGTAGACGCATCCAATACTGCCCTCAGGTTTGCCCCACAATCATCAAGAAACATGCTAGAAAAGTCCTGCGAAAATCTCGAAAATAATCCCGATAATTCGCCAAATAAGCAGATAAATTCCAGGAAAAATTCAGGCAGCCACGCGCACTTCGTACACTCCGTACACTTGTCGAGAGGGCTTTATACCATCGTAACTGTCAAGGACATCATAACCTACTCCTTTTAGAAATCTTTTTTTTTTTTTTTAAAAAAAAAAGCCTTGGTAAAATGAGGAAAATATTCTACTTTCACAGATTCGTGACGCACATGCTTTATTATTGGCGGAAGAAACATTGTTTACAATCATATTACATAGCAAGAACAAGTAGCGGCAGCAAAACAGTGGTCAAGGGCAATCTATCGTGTTCGCTTCTTCTTCGTTGGGCGCTTCGATGCAGGGCCTGGCGAGGCTCGTTTCTGACTGCATGTTGTTAGCCACGTTGAGCACGCAAAACATTGTAGAACTTACCCGGAGGCTTGTCGAGCCTGCAGGACTTGGCCTAAAACCCAGCGAACGTCATGTACAGCCTCTGCCCACTCCTCCGCAGATACCGTGTTCCTAAGCGCCGCGAGAGACCCGATTATCGTTGCGAATCCATTTCGGCCCTGGACGAACATTGACGACCAATCCCCGTTACCTCCGATGGCGAGACGGTCATTGGTGCGGTCGCGCCACGCAGGGTTCAGCGCATCCCACCAAGCGCGCCATTCGTTTGCGTACTGCGCGCTGCGCGCCGGGGAAACCTTGACGGGCTGTCTGCGCCCGCAGCCAATCCAGTACGTGACCTCTTGAGGTCTTCTCGTCGTTGCGAACGCCTCTGTCTGCAGACTATCAATACAATCTATGTAATAAGAATGGGGGAAGACTTACCGGTGACTCAAATCCAGTCAGGCTCTCCAGCGTTACCCAATCCTCCAGCATTTCCCTCCAGACGATGTTGACGTCATCGCCGCCGCAGTCGTATTGCGCAAACGTCTTGTGTAACGCGCTGAACCAGCCCGGCCATTGCTGAGCGTCTTCCCGAGGCCTCGAGCTAGATGCTGAGACTGGAGCATGCAATGGAGATGCTGGGCGACCTTCGAATTCTGTAGGACGTTCTGCGGGCGGCGCAGCTTCTAGTTGCTGTTGCTCATGTGCTGGAGTCTCGACTTCACCAATGGGGGGTACCGGGAGAGGGTCGTTGCCGGCTGCGTCGCGAGGGCGCGGTTGTGGCGATCCGCGGACACTCGGAGTTGACTGCGTGGCCGCTACTGCACCAGGTGATTGATACGGTGACGGGACTGGCACAGTGCTGGCAGGAGGCGGGGCCGCGGGCACGGGCGAAGCACTCGTGGAAGGAAGAGACAGATCCAGGGCCGCGGGCACGGGCGGAGCACTCGTGGAAGGAAGAGACAGATCCAGGGCAGCGGGCGGTTCAGCACACAGAGCGGTAGATGGTTGCGGAACTTCAGCAAGAGGTTGGGCATCGAGAGGTGACGTCCAGGCATGACCGTCGTCGCACTGGGAGGCAGGGACTGGGGTAGGACGAGGGGAGGGTGGTGACGAGGGTGAGCTGGGAACTGGCAGGCTGCTTGCGGCGTTGCGGACACGAGCAGAGCGCCTCGGCTCCTCAGCCGGCCCAGTCGGTTGTTTGCGCTTCCGAGGGGGCTTGACCGTAGAGGGGAGTGGACCTGCCTCCTTGGAGACAGGGCCGTCAAGAATCCCCAACTTCTCGGCAAGTGCCAGATTGCTGGCCTTCCGGCACGCAATCTCCCACTCCTCGCTGTCAAGATTGTTGACAATCTTGATCTGCCTTCGCCTCTCCGCAACGGTCTTCATCCGACCGATGCTCCAGACGAGCGAGGGGGGCGCGTCTGCCCGTAGCAAAGCCATCACGTCTTGCGGCTGACGGCTACCCTCCCCACCTGCGTGCGCAGCATCCAAACCGGCTGCCGAAGGTGGTGGCGAGACGCTATCACGTACGTCACCTTCCGGTGATAACACCGATGGAACTTGCAGGGAAGCAGCCGTAGGCGGTCCGCCACTGGATTGCATGCTCGACGACGGGCACGGCAATCTGCCTTCCAGCTGTGCAGTCTGGGAGACGGGCAGCGCTGTCTCGTCGCTTTCACATTCTGCGAGGATATGTCAGCCACAGTGGAAGAGTTATAAAGGTATACTCACGCCCTGCGTATTCCAGAAACTGCCCGAACTGATTCAGGACGACCTTGAAGCCGTCCGGATCCCACGTCGCGAAGTTCTTCGGGTTCTTCTCCCTGCTTTCACCGAGGTGGACGCAAGACACACGGCACTTGATGTCGCCAGGTGCAGGGGGAGAGCCCGCCACGAGCATCATGAATGGCATGCCTGTACGTCCCGCAATCACTTCGAGCATCGGTCGAACGACACGTGCCAACGTTTTGCGTGCTCTGCAATGCATTAGGTAAGTACATGTGCATGTAAGGCGTTGCGTGTACTCACGCTTCCTGTTCAGCCGGGGACAGGTCAGGCATCGGCTCCGATGCCTTCTCCTTGGCCTTGCACGCGTCGCTCTTTCTACGCTTCGTCTCTTCCTCGTAAGCGTGCTGATCAGCTTCTGGAAGGGCGTTGAACAACTCTTTCGATAGGGCGACGCGTTGTCCAATGCCCGTTAGGCCGCGGGTTCGCATTGCATTGTCAATTTCTGACTTGTTCTGTGCAGCGTACAGCTGATACGCCGCCATCTTCTTGGTGGCAGCCTTCGGGGGCTCGTTGAGACTCTTCAGAGCAGGTAACCATGGATTGCTGGTACCAGCCACGTCGCTTGAGTGCTGGTAATGAAAATGTTGCTTCAAGGCCTGTACTAGATTAGACGTGTAATACGAAAGCGAGGCGCAACTCACCTTATTCGTCTTATCCACCACCTGGGCCTTGTCCCAATCCTTCGCCTTGCGCCCAATCGAGCCCCTCGCATCCTCCCAGGTGAACCGCGCCCAGTACGCGTTCCTTATCTCCGTGAACAACTCGGCGAGCTTCTTCACCTTCCCTGCCGACTTGCTCACGATGAACTCATATCTCTCCGTGAATGTGTCCAACAGCTCCCTTTCTAGGCCCTTGAAGCGACTCGGCATTCCAGAGCGTCCGCCCTTGCGAGATTGGCGTTCTTCGAGCGTCTTGGCACGCTGCATCGGCAGACCGATGTTGTCAACGTCCCCGTCTTCAGGTTCAAGTTCGTTGTCGTCGTCGTCTTCATCGTTCGAGGTTTCCGAGGCGGAGTCGGAGCAGCGGTCATCGTCGTCGGGAAAGTATTCAGCATCACTCAAGGCGGAAGCGCTGGACGCCTTCTCCGAGCCACGTGTTTGTGAATGAGGCTCCTCTTCGTCTATGTCCGCAGTTCGTTTCTCTGGATCTGTGTCATTTGCGACTTTGGCAAGGTGCGTCAGCTTAACCGCGGGCTGCTTGGACCGGTATAACGACGCGACGTACCATTGTCCGTGTCTGTGTGAGCTGATGACTCTCCCGTGGGCGAAGAGCGCGACGACGCCGAACGCGGCGACATGGGGGCAAGACTGGAATCGTTCATGGCGATGTGACTGTCGAGAGTAAGTTTGGGGCGTTATTGTCCCATGCGGTCCCTTAGGGACTGGGCGCACGAGATTCCTCGGCCTGTCATTGGTTAAGTTCCCCGTTTGCCTTTTTGTGCTAAATTGATCTAACTCGCATCCTCCTGAGCCTCTCGCGAAGGCAATCCCACCCACAGGAAAGCGTCTGCAGACGCTCGGGGTTGACGGGATAAAAGCGAACCATCTCTCGCGACCTCAACGTTTCCCCTCTGTCTCCCCACCGTCTCCCCACCGTCTCCCCACTTCCATGGAGGAATACGCGTTCGGCCACATCTGCCTCTGTGAGGTCACCTGCCCCTTGCATCACCCAGGCCCAGGCCCTGCTCCCGAGGACCCGGGTGAATCAGGTGCCGCCGCGCTGGCTGCTGCCTTGATGGCGTTAGCCTCGGCGTGCGTTCGACTGCCTCTCATTATTTCCAGCCGCTAACCTGTGTCTAGGGACAGGTCAAATCAGTCCCCCATGCGGGCAAGCGGACTCGTCTACCCTGACGAAATCTCTGAAGACGAGCCCAATTTTGACCTGTCGTGGCTTCCGAGCCACTTCTACTGGGTCTCACATGGTCGGCGCAACACATGGGGTGTCTTCAAGACATAGTAAGTGCACAGTGCGAGAACAAGGCCCCTGCTGATCATTAACACAGTGAAGACGCCTCGCGGGCGACACGGAGTGTGTCGTGCAACGCGTACAAGGGGTACTCAAATCGACAGCAATTCTACGAACACTTCCGGGACTACTGCCTTCGTGGCGGCACCCGAGGTATGCGACCTGACCGCTATAACATTTTCCCCCCATCGTCACACGCGAGGAATGGTGCGAACGCTTGAGAAAGGTTGCGGAGGAGAACGGCGTCGAATTCGACAGCTCCCCGCAGCTCGTTGCCCTCGTGCAGGCGATTATGGACGCCCGCCCCGAAGGTGACCGTAGCATCGTCGCGGGTGCGACGTATCGCCAGCAGCCGGCTGGCACGGGTGACAACTCTGCCCCAGCTGGCACTCAGGCCGCAGCCGCAGCCTCCGGTGGCCAGTCTCGCACTTCGCCGGCAGCTGCCACCCCGACGAATCATGTCCCCCCGCCTGCTTCATCGACGCCGAGCCCTTCGACCACTGAACCTGGTACGTCATGTATTTGTTCACTGCCGCATCCCTTAAGCGACTGACCTCGTTTTGCCTCTACCACAGCTGAGCAGCCATCTCACACGAAGCCGACGGGCACCGCAACTCCGTCTGCGCCCGATAGCGCGAGACCTACCATGGGCCGCGAGGCTGCCGAACGTGCGTGGGCGAGCTCTCAGGCTGGCAGCAGCACTGTTGTCGACGACATCAGCGACACGATATCATCTGGTAAGTCTTGTCCCTTGATTTAACTGCAAGGGCTCGTTGACAACCGGCCTGCAGCCTCTGTGACCGGGTCCGAAGAAGGAGAGGACGGCATGGTCTGGGGCGTCATGCGTGGCCTCGAACTCGGGATGCACTATTCTCGGTGAGTTATGGACCCTTCTCGCGTGACTTGTGACTTACTAGCTTGCCTCTGTCAGGGAGAGCTACAACGCTGCGCTTGGCCGTCACCCGTTGAGATGGGGGCGCTCCTTCACAAGTGCTCAGGCAGCAATGGTCTGGCTTGCTGCTCGTGAGCACATGCAGGTCGAGCTGGAATATTGACTCAGTTCCCGCATCGCCCCGTGCTCTGATGTCCGCGCCCTGCTGTTGTCCTGACCGCGTCTTTGAAACCCGCCTTAGCCTCCTTCCCCGCGAGTCACTCCGCTTTTGTCACCGCTGCGCTCATGTATAGATCCCTCTCGCGTGTAAACCGTACATATGCCGAAATATACTCCGCCCGATGGGCCTTCTTGACTTTTAGCACTGGTACGCCCGACTCGTGAGATACCGTTACCGCGAACGCACTCGGGGCAGGGCTACGATGCCACCGTTTGATGTTTGATGTCTCGAAACTAGGTATGTCCTGCCAAGTCTCGTCACTCGCCCCTGAGGACTACTGGTCATGTCGTGATATAGCCGGAATATGGATGACAACTCACATCTATGAGACGGCAATATGTATGAACAAAGACTCGGCCCGGGGTACCCTTGAGTGGTACGAAACGTCGCAGCATGAAACGAGAGCGCACCTAGTACAGGCATCCCCTGCCAGTAGTCCGCACTTTGCGCCGCACACTGTACATAGTACGAGTCTGCGACTCAAATAAACTTATTGGCTTGCTCCTTCAACTTACACAAATGAATTCTTCACTCGCTCACTGACGGTACACGGAGTAGTGCTGTACGAGATGAATCATTTGCTGACCGTGGCAGTGGACGCACTCGAGAGCATCCCCGGCCACGTCATGAGGTCTGAGCTGCCGTTCGCCGGACTCGTAGAAATGTCGATTGTCCAATCACATGTCTAGGTAGATATTGAGGTCAGCTTGGCTTCGTGCTTTAGCATACCTCGCACCCGGGCACTTCGCATGCAGGTGCCGTTGTGAAGTGCGGAAGTTAGTGGAGCGGTGAGCCGATCCAAGTGAAATCATCATTTCAGACAGACTCTCAGTAGTACTGCAACGGGAGTAGTGGAAGTTTGACTCAGTTTCTCTGTCTCTTGAATGCAGTTGGGACTTCGAGGACCCGCTACACTACTAGTCGGTCTGACACTGGCATAAGGAGTCGCCAACGCCAAGTTGTTCTAACGCGAGCGTAGCTACCATGCTATACTTGATTATGATGCTGGAAGCATCAATTACATGCATGCAATCTATGTACAGGGTGTATCGCCGTGACAGAATGAATACCGCACCGTACTTCGCTTGAAACCGTTCAAGTTTAGCGTCGTACTAACCACAGTAATCCGGAAAGGTTGGAGTGCACGCAACGATTACCTACTCATACAATCGATCTCCTACTCCTTATACGGCAGACAATTATGAAAGTATGATGCTAAAACCCTCCTGTTATCCTAAGAGATGTAAGTGAGGACGTCAGCTACAATCCGTGGTTCGGAGAGTGAACGTCCTCACTTACCAAAACGGGAAATGACGGCGGTCGCAAAGTCAGCGTCGTGTCCACAGCGCCTGAACTTGTTCTGTCTGAGCAGTGAGCACTACTTACCTACACATCCCTCTGCTACTTTATCATACTCGTCCTGTCCGAAGTCCTCATCGTTGTAGCGGTAACAGCGACCCTCTCGGTCCACATCGCCAGGTAAGGACTCTTGATGTCCATTCTCGTCTCAAGCTGACATTGCGCATGCAGGTGCGACCCATCCCCTGCAATGCCGATATGTATCAGTTCGCGCCATCACACCGCTGCACAACGGGTTCTGTGCACATACCCATCACCCCGCTGAGTTTGTCGAGGGGTCATCGGTGCGGGCATAAGCACGGATGGGCGGCGCGACGGCAGCCACGGTACGCCTGTTAATGTGCAGATATTAACCCGATGTGCTCTGTTGGCACGTACGCAACAACGTCAATCCGATTCCCAAATTTCAAGCGGCTACGACGCTCCCGATCTGTGCTCCCCACCCACGTAGGCTGGTGCCCGCCATCCCTCCCCGGCGCCATCCCTTGCCGACTGGGGATCGTCTTCCGCTGGTTATACAAGAGTTCATGCTTTCGAGGCCTCTAGGAGGATCGTATGTCCGTGTATGCGACGCACCCGCGAAAGTCTCCCGCAAGTCCAGACAAGTATGGTACGCGTACACCCAATTCTGGTTGCTCGGATGCGTGCTGACAGACAATCATCTACAGTCGAAGCCTTCGTGGATGCTATGGCCAACGATGAGAAACCTCCCCATTGCTTCCCGCTCCCCTTGGATCCATGGCCAAAGGTTCGAAGCGCAAACCTGTCGCCGATGAGGAGACGGAAGAGTACGAGATCCCACTCTCGACAGCACCTCGCGTTAGGGCACATGTGGCTCACCTGGACAGCGTTACCCCGAACAGACGGCGAGTTCGCCGACAGAACGTCCCCTTCCACACCCCCGCCTTGCCAAACAAGACGAGATCTCAACCCTCCGAGACATACTCGTCCATCCCCCGAGACGTCACTGAGTGGTTAGATCTCGGCCAAGACTTTGAGCAGACCGACCGCCTCGCTACCCCCTCCGCGAAGCAGACAGAGAAGCCTCGACGAGTTCGGAATAAAAATGTATTTGTCACCATGGTACGTTCGTCGCATATCTCTGGAATGATCTCCCTGAGCTAACCGAATCCTGCAGGAACATGACAAAGTTTTACTCGAATGGGAGAAGTCGAAGGAAAAGTGGTTAGCAGAGCTGCTACGACGGGAAGGGCGTGCGGGTGCTCGAGACGACATATGCCGGCAATGCGAACAGACACAGCTACGCCCACCGCAGTACTGATGCGAAGATTGCTACGGAAACCGAATACTGTGCAGGCAATGCTGTGTCGAGCTGCACAAGACCAACCCGTATCATCGCGTCAAGGTATGTTGCTTGCTCGTTGAGATGTAGCGTTTCGCACGGCACTCACAAGTCCGACAGAGATGGAATGGATCGCACTTCGAACGCGTCACGCTACAAGACATCGGCGTAGTCATACAGCTAGGGCATGAAGTAGGTGACGTGTGCGCCGCACCGCAGTACGGCCCCCGTGCGTCCATGGTTATGCACACGAACGGGTTTCACCCCGTGACCATCCTCTACTGCCATTGCGACCAAGCAGAATCCGCAGGGGACCACATCCAACAGCTGCTGCGCGCCGGCATCTATCCTGCTACGTTGACCAACCCTACGACGTTCGCAACAATTTCGATGTTGGAACAGTTCCACATGCTAACGCTGCAAGCCAAGATAACAGCGTACGACTACTACCTTACGCTAGTCAAGCTGACTGACCACACGGGATTGTCGACCTCCTACGTGAGTACTCGCACGTATCCAGAGCGGGCCCGACTAATGATACTCACAGGACCGGCTCAAATCATTCCTCCGTATAGTCCGGGAGTGGCGACACCTCAAGATGCTCAAGCGCGCTGGTAGGGGACACATACTAGACGGTGTTAGGGACATTACGGCGGGCGAGTTATGCTTGAGATGCCCGGCTTGCCCCGATCCTGCGCGCAATCTACCTGCAAACTGGCAGGACATTTCTGACGACCTGCGGTAGGCCGATCTGTCATTTACTAGCGTTCGCTCACCTCGCTCACCTGTTTCAGATATATTTACACGCTGTTCGTCGCTATCGATGCAAATTTCCGCTTAAAGCGGCGCGCGGTCTCGAGTAACGCGAGAGACCCAGGGCTCATATCGGGGCAGGGATTTTTTGTCGAGAATACTGAGTACGAGGAGTACATCCTCAAGCATGTGAACGAAGACGACGTACGTCATATCCTCGTTCTGATGTTAATTTTGCTAATACATGCAATAGCTCAGCACGTGCGCCGGATTCAAAGCCATGTTGCATGCAAACACGAGGTGGAATCACGGTATCACAAAAATGCGCTGCCCTAGCGCCTATACACCAAACCAACCAGCAATACTCACTGGCAAAGGTTTACTTGGACTACAAAGGGTGTAGCCAAGCTTGAAGACGAGGTATAGAGACTAGAGAGGTGAGATGCAATGAGATTGAAGCTGGGGAGGCACCCCCAGCCCTCAGGGTTTATATACATGTGCACCAGGTCCCCAGGGACCGGTGTTCAGGGTCCTAACTATCTAATACCTACTACGCTATTGGCTAGTGCCCTACAGGCATTTCTACATTCTCCTACACGTTCCTAAATGTTCCTACGATGTCCCAGAAACCTCCAGAACGTTCCAGCACTGTCCGGACCTGTCCAGAGACCTCCAGGACTTTCTAGTCCATTCCGGAGTGTCTCGGCGCTTCCAGACCCTTGCCTGCTTCTAGACCTTCGACCATGTGACCCTGGGATACCGCACGTGTGCGCATCACGTGACCGCCGTATCACGTGACCAGCCCCGAGCCTAGGGCTGTCACTCCAGCGCTTCTGCATGTCACAGTTCGGAGTAATCGCTTCTGTCACTTGCTGCCCCTAACCCTAAGGGTTGAGACGAAAAACTGTGACATTACCCCCAATTCTAGCTGAACCTCCTGGTGAAGCCTAAATACCAGTGGAGCCAAAACCATTGCTGCTACGAATGGTTGAGTCGAGGCGAGAAACCGGAGTTGGTTCGGCGTAGGAGATTCTTTCGAGCACAAGTTGAGCGACACGATCACCCTTGTGGAATGTAAAGGTGTCGGGCGAGTTGTTGATGAGTAGAATTTTGAGCTCTCCTCGATAATCTCGGTCAATAACGCCTGCTCCTATGTCGATGCCTCTGAGGCTGAGGCCACTCCGTGGTGCGACTCGAGCGTAGGTACCTGGTGGAGTACACATTCGAAGGCCAGTTGGCGCTAGCTTGCGATCATGGGGCTTGAGCGTAAGGTCTTCCGTGATGAAAAGGTCCAACCCTGCGCTTTCTGGCGACCCACGTGAGGGGAGTTTTGCGTCCTTGTTCATGAGTTCGACCTCGAACTGGTCGTCTGCTCCCCAAGATTGGAGTAGCGCGAGTTCGCGCACGAAAAACTCATCCTCCTCGTCGTGGTGGCGTTGCAGAAGGGAAATTGCCTTCGGCGCATCTGGGTATTTCTTGTGGAATTGTTTGACCTTCGCCATAGCGTGCTTGAGATTGGGCAAGTATTCCCATGTGTCGCTATGCTCGTCGTAGCCTCTCCACCGTACTCGGTACATGACACGGCCTTTAGAGTCTGGCTGTGCATCTACGATCTGCTCGACCTCGTACTCCTCATCATCACCCACACGAATGGGTGGTAGGGGTTTGCGTGTGCGATTGGCAACCTCATCCTCGACGTGCTTCGTGAGCTTGCTTGCATGGAAGACCGGGTGAATCTTCACATGGGCTGGTAACTTCAGCTTGAAGGTGACCGGTCCCAGCTGCTCTACGATCTCGTAAGGGCCTACTCGCTTTGGTGCCAGCTTCTTGGAGGGAACCCGAAGGTTCAGATCCTTTGCGTCAAGCCAAACACGGTCTCCGACCTTGAACAAGGGTTCTGATTTGCCCTGGTCGTAGTACCACTTCATTCGCTCTGCAGCCAGCACGAGCGCGGCTTTCGCCTGATCTTGGGCCTCCTGTCTAAGCTTCGTCCAGTCGTCCAGTTCTGACAACCTTGTAACACGGTCCTGCTCTGGGAACATGCGTGGATGACGGCCATATTCGACGAAGAATGGCGAGTTCTTGGTGCTTTCATGTGCCTGGTTGTTGTACGCAAACTCGGCAGAGGGCAAAAGGTACGCCCAGTCGTCCTGCCTGAAGCTTGTGTAGCAGCGCAGATACTGCTCCAATGACTGATTAACTCGCTCAGTCTGACCGTCTGCCTGAGGGTGAAACGCTGTAGTCATTGCTGACTTGATCCCCAAGAGTCTGCACCATTCCTGGAAGAGTTTTGCGGCAAACTGCGTTCCTCTATCCGAAATGATCTGTCTGGGTAGGCCATGCAAAGGCCAAACACGCTCATAGAGCAAATTTCCCAGATCCTTGGCTGAAAACTCCTTGGTGATGGGGAGGAAATGTGCTCGCTTGGTTAAGCGGCAAACGACTACGAAGATAGCGTTGTAACCATCCGACTCCGGCAAGTCCGTGATCATATCGCATGAGATTATCTCCCAGGGTTCCGACGGAACCTCGTTCGGTTGTAGCAGGCCAGCAGGCTTCTGGTTGACGTTTTTATGCGACTGGCATACTTCGCAACCTGCAACGTACTTCTTGACGTAAACCGACATTCCTGGCCACCAGTAGTTGCGCGACAGCAACTCCAACGTCTTCCATCGTCCAGGGTGTCCAGCCCCAGGGAAGTCGTGGTGTAACTTGAGTAGATCCGCCCTAATCTTGTCATCCTTGGGCACATACACCTTGCCTCGGTGCAGTAGTAGCCCATCCTCGAGGTGCCATTCCGCTAAGTCCTTCCCGAACTCTCTTGGTCCTTTCAACATCAGGTCTTTGTACGACTTGGTGACTTCGTCGTCCAGCAGGGCTTTTCTGATCCTTTCTAGCAGTTTGCTATCGTCCACTATCGATGAATGGGTTGGTTGCATGGCTCGAATCGCGAAATATTCTGGCTTCAAAAGGACTTTTTCACGATTGTCGCAATCCACCCCCAATTCATGATCTGGCCTCCTGGACATTGGATCAGCCCGCTTCATCGTCTTTCCAGGCTTGTGCTCCAACTTGAAGTGGAAACGTGTGAGGAAAAGACTCCAACGTGCTTGACGTCGCGTCAAGTCTTGTGCCTTGCGGAAATAGGTCAAATTCTGGTGATCTGACCATATTTCGAACGATAGAGGGTGTCCCTCCAAGTGGTGGCGCCATTCCTTCAGCGCACGGATGATGGCTAGCATCTCCTTGTCATATATCTCGTAGTTGCGCTCGTGTACGCCTAGCGCCTTGGAGTAAAACGCGACAGGGTGCCAGAGGCCATCCTCGCCCAGTTGCTCAAGTACAGCCCCCGTAGCAAAGTCTGACGAATCGCATTCGAGCCTAAAAGGGTGCTCGTCGTCCGGAATCTTGAGAATAGGCGCAGTGGTGAACGCTCTCTTGAGCGTGTCGAAGGCATCCTGCTGCTCAGGCCCCCATTCCCACTCTTTGCCTTTGCGGGTAAGCTCTGACAATGGGCGAACAATCTTGCCAAAGTCTCGAATAAACCGTCGGTAGAAGTTGGCAAAACCCAGGAAAGCCTGGACATCTTTGACCCTTTTGGGTATGGGCCAAGATAAAACGCCATCTACCTTCGATGGATCCATCTGAACCGACCCCTTGCTGATGATCATTCCGAGGTATTCAATGCTATCTGTCTCGAAGAAGCATTTTTCTGGCTTAGCGAACAGGTCGTTGTCGCGTAGCCGCTGCAGTACCTCGCGAACTAATCGCCGATGGTGGTCCAAGTCATTCGTGAAGATGAGAATGTCGTCTAAGTAGACCATGACATGCCCTTCTCGAATCAGATCGTCGAGAATATGGTTCATCATGCGCTGAAAGGTTGCTGGTGCATTGCTGAGGCCGAAGAACATCACTGTAGGTTCATATAAACCGAAAGGTGTGATGAAGGCCAGCTTCCACTCGTCTCCTTCCTTGATTCTGACGTTGTTATACCCCCATCTAAGGTCAATCTTGGTGTATATACTAGCCTTAGATAGTCGATCTATAAGGTCTGAGATCTTGGGTATAGGGAAACGGTCTTTCTTAACGACTTCGTTCAGCTTTCTGTAGTCTTGCACCAAGCGCAATGAACCGTCCTTCTTCTTCACGAAAAAGACTGGTGCTGCCAGCGGGGATTTACTCGGTCTGATGTATCCCTTGGCGAGATTCTCCTGAATCCACTCGTCCAGAGAATTCCTCTCTTCTGGCGACAGCGAGTAATTACGAGCTGGTCGAGGTAGGGTAGCTCCGTCGATAAACTCGACAGCGTGGTCATAAGGCTTTCGTACGGGTAACCGTTCGCTTGCACGCTTCGAAAACACGTCCCCATAGTCCTGATACTGTGTAGGAACAAGCTGCTCCCAGCCCTCGATTCCCTCCAGCGAACGAATACTGCACATCGCTGCGATCTTCTGGCAGGTTACTGCCAAAATGCGGCCATCTGGGGTGGAAGGGTCGACCCACTGAAGCCAAGGCTCCTCTTCTTCCTCCTCGAAGTCCTCATCCATAGGTTCTTCAAGCTCTGTTTGTGCTACTTGAGCCTTGTGGCTGGTGAAGCGACAAGAATCTGGGCATCTGGAGTACTTCCACTCGCCCTTATCCCAGTCTATCTCAGGATTATGCTTCTTCAAGTAGCTAAAGCCGAGGAACATGTCCTTTCCACCCAGATCTGTAATGAGGCATGCTTGTCTGGAGACATGGTCCCCTACGGCTACGTCGAGCCAAGCATACTCCTCAATACTGCCACACTTGTTCCTGGAGCCATCCGCGTTGTAAACGCGTATCTCCCTGGCCAGCTGGTTCGTCTTCAGCTTATGCTTCTTGACGAAGCGATGGCTAATGAACACAGCATAGGCCCCCGAATCAACCAGCGCGGTAGTCTGCACTCTGATTTCCTTACCCTGACTCAAAGTTACTGGAACGATAAAGCTCGATTTAGAGGGCAAACTAGAGACTTTTCTCGATTCCAAAACTGATCTAATACATTCTACTGAGTCAGGAGGGTAAAGGAAATCTAAAAACGGACCAGATGTCGCAGACTCTACATCGGTCCCTGCAGAAAATCCTCATCGTCTGAGAACACCACGCGGTTAATCTTCTGCGCCTTCTCCTTCGAAGACGACTTCTTCTTTTGCTTGGTCTTGGGGTATCTTCCTCTTCTGAGCTATCCGAGCTCGACTCCTCGTCAGAGGCTACCTCCTGGAATCTCTCCGAGTCGCTGGCGTACACCTCGCGCACACTGTTCTTCGTGTGGCGAGAGCCCTTATCCTTCTCCTTTCCCTTTGAAGACGAAGCCTTTGACGAACTGGCCACCGGTGCATTGGTGGTTTTACTCGACGACGTCGAAGAACCTGAGTTGTTCTTCTTCGATGGACACTCCTTGGCGATGTGGCCTTTGCCTCCACACTGAGCGCAGCAGCCTTTCTTCTTCGCCTCTTCGAACGACATGGCAACCTTCTGAACCTTGGCTGTCTTGCCTTTGCCCTGGGCTGAGCCCTTCTTCAAGGCGTCGACATCCATAGCATCAGGGTCTTTCGACGACTGAGGCTGTCCAGAGAGTACGGTGCCCGTCAAGAGACGTTGATCCTGCAGAATCTCCTGAACATCCTTCAACCAACCATCCCAGGTCGTAGCCCACTGAGCACGACCACGGGCTGCCAGTACATCGGCGGCGGCACGAGGGGTATGGGCATAGGCTTTAACCAACAGTTCTTCGTTGGAGAAGCCGGTTTGGCGAGCCAGCGAACGGAAACGAGCAGCAAACTCGTTGAAAGTCTTCTCGTTCGTTCCTTTCTTGCTGACGAGCTGCTCAAACTCTGCCCTTGCCCTGTCCTTCTTGTCGGTCTGTTGGAATCCTTTCTGGAGTTCGTTCACAAAGTTGGTCCAAGTACCAAGGGGCTTTGAGTCTGCCACCTTGTCGAAGTACTCTTGCATGACCTTCTTTGCTGAACCTCGCAGGTAAGTCATTGCCGTTTCTATCTTCTTTTCGTCGTCCATTACGCCACGGTGGCGCAACCAGAGTGCCATCGACTCGAGCCAGTCATCCAGCTTGCTAGCCTTATCACCATTAAAGGTGTCAGGCTCCTTCATGGTAGGGAACAAAGACTGAGACAACCCAACGTTGCCTCCACTAGTGCCTTGCTGAACCAACACTTTCAAGCTCTCGTTCTCCTGCTTCAGCACCTGCATAGCGTTCTGTAAAACGCGATTTTGGTTCTGAGCCTCTGCTATCTGCGCAGACAAGTGCTGTCTAGTCTGCTCAAGAGTGTCTATCTGCTCCTGAAGTGTCTTGGCCTCGGTTTTGCGTTTGCGAAGGGCTTCCTTCAAGCGAAGGACTTCTGAACCCATTTCCGACCTTACTTGAGCTATTTCAGCCTTTACCCAGTTACCCAGACTGTCAACGAGGGCCTTAAAGTCGCCAGGAGTCAGTCCTTCCTGAGCGGCTTGTACCCATGACTGGCTGTACTCTTCGTAAGAGGTCGAAAGCGGCGCAGCGGCCAAAACTGGGGTAGGGCCTCCCTCAGCCATAGAGCCAAGTTCTAACGCTCCCCAAGGGTCCATGCCACTTGAACTCGAAGCAGAACGCAAACCAAAGTCAACAGGATTTGAATTGAGCGACATCTTGATTCAAAAACGCGCAGATACAAAAACTAATCGAGGTTCTTCTCCAAAAACAACCAATCTTCACCCAACTCCTGAATCAGCTCCCTGCAATGCTCAGCGAAGCGTGGCTTAAGCTCAGCGAAGCTATGTGCGCCTGCCTTCTTCAAATCCCTCGAAATCTTCTTCCACTCCCTCGTGGTGTACTCCTTCGTCTCGACGATGGTCTGAAGGTGTTTGCGAATGTTATCGAACCTCTCCTTGAACAAGCCCAAGATGTAGAGCTCGTGTTCAGTCAACCCAACTCGAAAACGCTGCTCGTCTAGCTTCTGAAAGAACGGACCCAAGTGGTTAAGGGCGCCGTTGAACTTTCGTCCGTAGTCGCGCAGCTGATGGACCTGAGTGTTGGTGTGAAAGCGAAGGTCCTTGGGAATGGGTTTGACCTCGATAGGGGAGTAGGGGAGGTTCAATACGCTCGATGAGGGGTAGAGGGGGGGGGGCGTTCGCGATGCGATCGAGTAGGCGGCGCTTGCGCTGTTCGTTGCGATAGTCTTCGAGCTGAAGTTGGTGCTTGAAGTCGTTCAAGTCTGCTTCACGAGCAAGCCTTTCACGACGACCAGGAACAGGGGTGTAGGGTGTAGTGCGAGGTTTGTACACAGGGCGCGGCTTCCCAACGTCTTTGAAGCGGTGAAGGTTCGAGATCTTGATGCGCTCAAGCAAGGGTTTGCCAGAGCTCTCGTCCTTAGCAAGGACAAAACGGTTCTTAGCAGCTTTAGGCACTAGTAAACACGGGTCAGCCTGTGTACACAAGCCAGAAAACTTCTCCACACAGGCAAAGCGCAAGGCTTTCCTGCCAGCCAACCCTCAACGAAGAGAAAGGGGTATTACTGCGGGTTTCCACGCCACGCAGCTAAAACTGGTTGGACAGGGTATTACACCCTTAGTCCAGCACTACAACAGGGGTTACTCGTCCGCAGGCAAAGCCCTCTGAGGTGGGTTACACCACGTTCCCCTGTCTGTACCTAAAAAGGTACTATAGTGCCCACTTACGCCTGTGGATCGGCAGAAAACTGAACAAAGCGCAAAAGCACTTGTTCAAACAAGCCCCCAGAACCCAAAGCAATAACCTAGGCCACCAAAGGTGGAGTAGGTTGGCTAGCTTCAATCTTCTATCACAAAAATGCGCTGCCCTAGCGCCTATACACCAAACCAACCAGCAATACTCACTGGCAAAGGTTTACTTGGACTACAAAGGGTGTAGCCAAGCTTGAAGACGAGGTATAGAGACTAGAGAGGTGAGATGCGATGAGATTGAAGCTGGGGAGGCACCCCCAGCCCTCAGGGTTTATATACATGTGCACCAGGTCCCCAGGGACCGGTGTTCAGGGTCCTAACTATCTAATACCTACTACGCTATTGGCTAGTGCCCTACAGGCATTTCTACATTCTCCTACACGTTCCTAAATGTTCCTACGATGTCCCAGAAACCTCCAGAACGTTCCAGCACTGTCCGGACCTGTCCAGAGACCTCCAGGACTTTCTAGTCCATTCCGGAGTGTCTCGGCGCTTCCAGACCCTTGCCTGCTTCTAGACCTTCGACCATGTGACCCTGGGATACCGCACGTGTGCGCATCACGTGACCGCCGTATCACGTGACCAGCCCCGAGCCTAGGGCTGTCACTCCAGCGCTTCTGCATGTCACAGTTCGGAGTAATCGCTTCTGTCACTTGCTGCCCCTAACCCTAAGGGTTGAGACGAAAAACTGTGACACACGGCTACGCCCAGACGGGCGTCGCAATGGTGGTCTTGTCAAAGTAAACCCCGCTACTTACCTTAGTAGCTTTGGTGGGGTTGAACTTGACTGCGAGAGTGAAGTAGGTGGTAGACGAAGTAGATGATGCTGGGGACTTAAGCCCAGCAGAGCCCGGTATATATACATGAAGGGGAGGACCCCTGGTACTACCCGAGACCCTTGATACTGCCCATCACATGCGCGATGGCGTGATGATGGTGCGATACTTGCCAAGACACTCCGGGCTCGGCGAAGTCTAAAGCCGAGTACCGGATGTGTCCGGAACCTTCTACGCTATTCTAGAATACACTACCCGGACCCTGGGTCCGGCTACCTACTATACCCTTGTACCGGAGCGTCTACATCATAGATAAGATAAAGATAAGATCCTCACATGACTCTGAGTCCTTTCCCAGCACGTGACCAACACGTGACCGCGTTCTGACGCGTGCCTGTCCTAACCCTAGTCCTTAACCCCAACCCTAGCGCCGACTGGGCGTTTACGAGAATAAAACCGTAGGGAATTAGAAAACTGTGACAGTACCCCCTCTTCAGATTCGAACTCCCGAGAGAAGACTTTTTATTTTCCAGTGGATCCAAACCCGCCTGAACCACGATCGGTTGACTGTAGCGTCTCGACAACTTCTATGTCGACATCGGCAATTTTCTCCAGGATCAACTGAGCCGCCCTATCTCCAGTCGTGACTGTGAAGTCACTGTCGCTTGTGTTAAGGAGTAGTATTTTGACGATACCCATGTAGTCCCGGTCGATAACACCTGCGCCGACGTGAATGCCTTTGAGCGCAAGTCCTGATCGTGGTGCGATTCGTCCATAGGTTCCAGTTGGAACTCGAATGCGAATGCCAGTGCTGATGAGTTTGCGGTCTCCTGCTGGAATTGTTGCATCTTCTGCTGCATACAGGTCCCAGCCTGCTGCCTCGGTGGTGCTCTTGGATGGTGTTTTTCCACCATCTAGAACGACCTGAAGGGTTTCCTCTTCATCGAGTTCTAAACCGTCTGTTTCCATAGGTGCTTCTTCGTTCCGAACGCGCCAAAATTCCACGATCTTCTCTTTAGCTCCTTCCAGATTACTTTCTGGTTCCCATTTGTCTTCTTCTGGCCCATAACCCTTCCATCGAACCATGTACCAGTTTCGTTTCCTGACACGCCCGGTAGTCTTATGGTTGAGAATTTTCTCGACCTCGTACTCAAGCTCTCCGTCATGAACTTCTGGCTCTGGTGGTGCGGCTCGTTGGCCGACGATGGAGGGTGTAGAATAGGGGATTAATTTACTAGCATGGAACACCGGGTGATATGCCCTATATTGTGGAGGCAGTTTCACCTTGAAGGTTACTTTGGACAGTTGTTCGATGATTTCGAACGGTCCTAGGTACCTCGGTGTCAGCGTGCGTTGAGTGGTTTGGTAATCCTTCGAATTCAGCAGGACTTTGTCGCCGACTTTAAACGGCACTTCTTGCTTGTTCTGGTCATAGTATCACTTCATACGGTCCGCTGCTAGTTGTAGGGCTGCTTTGGCCTTGTCTTGGGCGTCCTGTCTAAGTCTGAATATCTCGTTCAAGTCTTTGCTTTTGGCTTGCTTGTCGAGAGTTGGTCCTGCCCGTGGGTGTCTACCATATTCTAGAAAGAACGGCGTGTCCTTTGTACTTTCGTGTGCTGCATTGTTGTAGGCGAATTCTGCGGTGGGCAGATAATCGACCCAGTCTTCGTGATTGACATTATCAGCGAAGCAGCGTAGGTACTGTTCTAGAACTTGATTTACTCGTTCTGTTTGACCGTCTGTCTGAGGGTGGTATGCCGTAGACATCGCTGACTCGATACCGAGTAGCTTACACCATTCTTGAAAGAGTTCAGCCGCGAATTGAGTTCCTCTGTCTGAGATTATCTGCAAAGGTAGTCCGTGGATAGGGTAAATTCTATCCATCAAGATCTTTGCGAGGTCTTTAGCAGAGAATTTGTTCGTTATCGCGAAGAATCGTGCTCTCTTGGTGAGTCGGCATACAACGACGAGGATGGCATCCTTTCCTCTTGACGGCATCAATTGAGTAATCAAGTCGATGGTAATAACTTCCCAAGGTCCGTTAGGTACCTTATTGGGCATGAGTTGTCCGTAGGTCTGCTGTGTGCGATTCTTCATTCGCTGACACGTGTCGCAACCTGTGACGTATTTCTTGACGAAGACAGACATTCCCGGCCACCAATAGTTTCGGGAGACAAGTTCGTAGGTCTTCCACCTGCCTGGATGTCCGGCTGATGGGTGGTCGTGGTGCATTTGGACTACTTGTCGTCGTAAGTCCTCATTCTCATCCTTTGGTATGTAGATATGTCCCCGGAAGAGTAGCAATCCATTCTCAAAGTTCCATTCCTCTAACGGTTTCTTGAACTCGCGTGGTCCTGATTTGAGTAACGATTGATAGTTCTTGGTGACTTCGTCGGATAACAGAACCTTTTTGACCTCTTGGAGCAGTAAATCGTCGTTTACTGGAGCGTCATGGGAGGCGTCGATCGCGCAGACTTCGAGCAGGTTGGCGAAAAATTCTGGCTTCAGAAGAATATGGTCGCGATTATCGAGTTCTACCCCCTCTTCATGATCTGGTCTCCTGGACAGAGGGTCTTCAGCTTCCATTGTTTTACCCGGCTTGTGGTGTAGTGTGAAATGGAATCTTGTTAGGTATAATGCCCAACGAGCTTGACGGCGAGACAATTTCTGGGCCTGCTTGAAATAAGTCAGGTTTTGGTGGTCTGACCATATCTCGAATTTCTCCGGATGTCCCTCTAGATAGTGCCTATACTCTTCTAACCCGCGGATTATGGCCAACATCTCCTTGTCGTATATCTCATAGTTCCTTTCGTGAACATTGAGTGACTTGGAGTGGAAGGCTACCGGATGGTAAAGCTTATCGTTTGGGTCGAGTTGTGACAAAACCGAGCCGATCGCGAAGTCACTCGCGTCAGTAGAGAGCCTGAACGGATTAACGTCGTCCGGAATTCGTAGAATTGGTGCAGAAGTGAACGCCTTTTTCAGGTCGTCAAACGCCTTCTGCTGGTCAGGACCCCATTCCCATGGTTGATCCTTTTTGGTGAGTACCGTGAGTGGCTTCGTGATCTTTGCAAAGTCTTTAATAAACCTGCGATAGAAATTCGCGAATCCAAGGAATGCCTGAACGTGCTTGACCTTGGTTGGTACAGGCCACTCCGTCACGCCTGTGACTTTAGCAGGGTCCATTTCTACATGATTTTTGGATATAATCATGCCGAGATAGGCGAGCTTGTCCTTCTCGAATAGACACTTTTCTGCCTTTGCGAAGAGGTCGTTGTCTTCCAGTCGCTGCAACACTTCGTGTACGATCTTTCGATGTTCCTCGCGGTCGTTGCCGAAGATGAGGATATCGTCGAGGTAGACCATAACCTTTCCTTGACGGATAAGGTCTTCGAAAATGTTGTTCATCATATTCTGGAATGTTGCCGGTGCGTTTGCGAATCCAAAGTACATGACTTTGGCCTGGAATAAACCGTCCTTGGTTACGAAAGCCGTTTTCCACTCGTCACCTTCCTTAATGCGGACATTATTATATCCCCATCGAAGGTCGATTTTTGTGAATATCGATGCCTGAGATAGTGCGTCGATTAAATCGGCGATGCGAGGGATAGGATAACAGTTCTTCTTTGTAATTCCGTTCAAGGGGCGGTAATCCATGCAAGGTCGCAAACTACCATCGGCCTTCTTTACGAAAAAGAATGACGCAGCGACGGGTGACTTCGACTCTTCAATGTAGCCTTTCCGGCGTTCCTCACGAATCCACTCGTCGAAAGACGAGCGTTGTCTCTGGTCTAGTGGGTACACCTTTCCGATTGGGGGCAACTTAGCTCCTTCCTCAAATTCGATGGCATAGTCCCATGGTTTGTGGGTGGGCATGCGTTCAGACTTGGTCTTACTGAATACGCTTTCGAATTTGTGGACCCAACTCGGTACCTGTGATTTCCATTGCGAGGTGTCAACTGTATCGTCGTCATCCTTTTCCAGGATGTCAGCGACAGCCTCGGCTTGCGTTCGTTCCTCTGGGTTACTGAAATCAACCCAGTTGATGTGGTGGGGAATATCCTCTTCTCCAATATCGTCCAGTGAGGATTCCCAAGGTTGCTCTGGTTCGAGCTCTGCCAGCTCCTCGTCATTGCCGATTTCGATGTCGAGGGCTTGGACTTTCTGTGCCATGCTGGAGACTTTGCATGATTCAGGACATCTGGTGAACTCCCAATTGCCTTTTGCCCAGTCGATTTCTGGGTTATGCCGGTGTAGGAACTTGTACCCTATATACATGTCTTTGTCGTGTAAATCCGTCACGAGCAAGTACTGGGTATGTTTGTGCGTTCCAATTTCCAAGTAGGCTCGCAGGGCGTGAGTGATTCGTCCTGCTTTATTGATCGTTCCATCCGCATTTTTTACTTCATACGGATTTGCCAACTTAATAGTTCCCAGATTGTTCTTTTCGACGAAGCTGTGATTGATGAAACTCGTCGTGGCGCCTGAATCAACCAGGGCTTCTGCCTGCGCTTTTTTACCATACACCCACAGAGTAATAGGAAGTTTGAACGATAATGATTTATTACGCGAGACATTCAATACATCAATGTCAATTACTCTATCTACATCCAGTGTAGACTCGGCCGTGGGTACATGATCAGCGTTATTAACCTGTAGGACGCAGGGATCCACTACAGGTCGTTGAGAAAATCCACTTTCCGGTCAGACGATTTCGCGTATTTAGCAGCTCGGGCCCTCATACGTGCACGCCTAGCTTCCCGCTCATCAACGGGTTCCTGGGGGGGAGTCTGTTTCAACTCCTTCTCGTCCTCCTCCGTCCATTCGTGGATGTGGGCCGCGTTGATGACGACTTCGTCGTCGGCCTCAAGTTCCGCGATCTCCTTCTCCAATTCGGCCATCCTGGCCTTCGCTTGGTTGAAGGAGTTTTTCTTGGCGGCGATTGCCGCTGCGTTCTTGCCTTTTCCTTGATTGTTACTCCCCCCGCTCGAGGAGGAGGCCTTGCCGTTGTTGTTGTTACCGGAGGACTGCTGCGGCTTCTGGTCCTTGAGCGAGAAGCAGTCCGAAGTGACGTGCGTTTTAGCACGCGCGAACTTCTTCAGCTCGGTGCAAATGGCGCAGGGAGTTGAAACCTTCTTGGCTTCTTGTGAATTCGCCTGTTGTTTCCCCTTGCCTTTGCCCTTGCCCGTCTGAGCCGCGCTGATGTCCATTGCATTCGGGTCCGGTGTAGAACCCGAGCCGTGCGAGTTTCCCTTGCTGAAGATGTGCGTCGCTGCGCGGTCGGGGTAGAGTTCCTTGTATGCCTCAACGAGATATGTCATGAATTCCGACGCAGTTGTAGGCCAATTCGAGCGACCGCGACCCAGCATGAAGATGCCCAGCTTCTCCTCGACGTTGTCGTACAGCTTGTTAATCATGTGCGCGTCCGTGAACGGCTTGCTGCTGTTGTCGAGGAGTACCTTGAAGCGAACCGAGTAGTCGATGATGTCCTTCTGGAGAGCCGACTTGTCGTTGAGTAGCTTCTCAAGGTCCTTCGTTGCCGTGCGCGTAACATCCTTTTGACCGTAAACCGTCTGGAGACTAGCCCAGAAGCTGTCGACCGAGCCCATGTCCTCGCCCCTGGCGTTCTTGTCCAACAGTGGTTGCATCAGCTTCAGGGCTGGTTCACGCAACAGGGACAACGCATTGACGATGCGCTGTTTGTCCGTTGTGATGCCCTGGGTGCTGTTCCAAAGTTCGACCAGATTTTTCCATTCCTCAAACTTCGTCGTATTCTTCTCGCCTGAGAAGAGCGGCGGTTGGGCGGACTTGGGGCGAGCAGGTGCGCCACCTCCTGAACCGATACCGGCTGGGAGGGCGTTCAACTGTTTGATCGCATTGTCTGCGATCCCCTTGACGCTTTCCAGCGCGGCTTCCTGGACATAGGTGATTTTCTGGGTTTCGACCAGCTCTTCGCGGACTTCATCCACCTTCTCCAGAATCGACGTCATAGCCCCGTTAAAAATATTGAGGAACCCATCGAATAGGTGCCTCACGTGGGCCTCGTTCTGACGGGAGGCTTCAACGACCCCCGCGTAGATCGATTCTTGGATGAAGATCCTTTGGTTCTGCGATATTTCCTCTGGGGCTGCGACCGAGGAGATGGCCTGAACCGTGGTCTCGTGAGAGAGTTGGATATTGTCCGAGGACAAGTTGATTTCGGTCCAATTGATTTGAGCGATTTGATCAGCGTCAGCCATTGTTTCTTAGTCAAAAGGTATGTTAGTACAAATTCTTTCCACTTTTACAGTTGGAAAGTAAGGAAAACTCTTATGTATCACACAGAAGTTCAGTGTCAGGTGGAGTTTTTATTGCATCGGGTTACAGGTGGATTTAGTATTCGAATGAGATATTGAGAGCAACGAGCTCCCTTGAGATCTCTACATATCGAGTACTAAAATTTTCGAAGGATACATATTTTATTTTCTTTAAATCCCTCGTAATCCACCTGTAATGCTTTCCCTTCAACTTCTTTCTCCCCTTGTTCTCGTCAAAGTGGTCGTATAAGTCTTCGAAGTCGACGAGCAACTTCGAGACCTCATCGCCTAGCTCCTTGTCGACCTTGTCGATGTCGACGAGGTGGTCGCTGAGCGGTACCAAGCGAAGGTTTACCGCATTGAACAAATTCATCATCTCTTTAGTTCGATCGATGATATGCGACTTCTGCATACGACCCGCTTCTTTCGGGACCTTGCCTTGCATGTCGCCGTCGTTCCCGTATGTCTCCTCGACCTTGTCACGGATGTGACGGTGTCGCCCTATTTTTCGCCGATTTTTGGCCATTTTCCTCGATTAATCCAACGGGCGAGCAGCCCTCGCGCCGTCTGGAGTCCTAGCCGCCCACACTCAGCGCCTGGCCACTCAGCGCCAGCGCTCTGATGGCGCATCACCCCTAGACGCCAGCGCATCCCGCTGCGCGCTCAGACACTGCCCGGATCACCGGTCTGCCTTGCAACCGGTTCCCCGGATCGCCGAGGAGGCACTGTCATCCCCGATGACTCCCCTCGCCGAGACACGCCGAGCTGATCAGCCTGATGACACAGCCTCGGCCCGACGCAGCCTCGAAACACTGCCAGCTGACACAGCCTCGTGACATAGCCCCCGCACAGCCTCGCCGCACAGCCCGCGTCACAGCCTCGCTGGCTATGCTGAGCACTGCCCATCAGCTTAGGTAATCGTACAGCCTGCCCTGAACTCCTGTAGTATATATAGGTAGCACCTCTCGCTCCTGTCCGTCATCTCGACCTCTTGGTCAATACGGACAGGTAAGCCCCCGCTTGTATAGTAGAATAGTCTGCTAATGTTATCTTGGTCAATACGGACAGCTGAAGAAGTTGTGCGTCGCTGCGTGACTCGCTCCGCCGCGCCTTGTCGTCGACCTCCCCACTTGCCCTCCCTCGTGAAGCGTTGAGCCCTAGCTCCGCGACATTAGGTCGAGATCTCTTGGGTGCCCTAGGCAATTCCTTCCCTACCGCTCCCCCAAATACCGTTTAAAAAAAGTTTATTCCCTCCGTTTAAAGCGAGTACGTCGTAGTCGAGCAGCCGGCTCACTCCGTACACGTTGCTGAGGCCCTTGCTTTGCAGTGCCGAAAGACGTCCGGCTCAAGGACCACATCCCCCAGCGCATCTTCGACCGCCTCCAACGTCGTCGCGAGGCCGGCAACCCCGTCAAGTGGACGGACCGCAAAGTCAAGGCGGTCGTCAAGTACGTGTCCACGCTCCCCCAGCCTCCGCCCTCCGTCCCCTCCATCAACTGGACCGCCGTTCGCGAGGCTCGTGAGGCCGAACAACGTGTAGGCAACCGCATCCGCGAGCAGCGCCAACGAGAGGCGCAAGAAGCCCAGGCCGCCGTAGCTGCCTCCTCCTCGAAGCTCAGTTTGGCAGAGCGCCTCAGCGCCGCCCCGACGTACGAGCCCATCGCCCGCAAGCCCATCGGCATCGATATCCCGAAGTACTCCCCTACCGACCTCGTCGGCATCTTCACGCCCAAGCTCGACGCCACCATCAAGCGTCTCAAGGCCGTCGAGGAGGTCGACCTGCTCCACATCGTCAACAGTGACCACGCCCACCACTTCCATCTCCTGCTCGAGCGACTTCGCCAGATCCGCGCCGAGCTCAGCCGCCTCGCCCCCACCACCACGTTTAAGGAGTGGCACCAATACGAGCTCGGTCTCGCTCAAATTGGTGACATTCCGTTCATCGGTTTAAGGCGAAACTTCCGCCGTATCGTAGGGCAGCTGAACATTGTGTACGAGGCTGGTTATTTTGATTAGTTTATAAAATACATCTTCTGTCGCTCTGGATTTCGACTGTTCGAATTGTCCACACTTCTTCGGGCGAACCACAGAGAACGGCGTCACTCTTCCCGCTGATCTCCACGTCGAGGAAAACAACGGGTCTCGAGAAGCCAGGGAGTGCAGTCAGCAGCCCTGCCCTTATCGAGAGACTGCCCCTCCGCTACTCCCGGTTCCGCCTAGCGACCGAGAAACACAGTTCGAACGCCCTCATTTCGCGCAACGGCTAGAATTCGCCCGCGCCTCTGCCACCACTCCGAATACTCCCGATCACAGTCCCCCGGACAGCAGCCACCACTCGTCTCCCGAGACATCGCTCGGCTCCGTCCTCTCCGACCACGAACCCGCTCCCTCGCCGTTTAACCTCTCCCGCGCTCAATCAGGAGCCAACACTCCCCGTCCCCCCAACATGTCGAGCACTCCCGGTGGAGCGCCGCCCGGTCCGGCACCTCCCGACCCCGTTTCTGCTGCACTCCTGCAAATGGCCCAGGCAATGACGCAGCTCACCAACACGGTCAACACTCTGGCCCAGGCTATCGGTAACAATCACACAACGGTCAACGCTACGGTCAACGCGAACAAGGAGCTGCCCTTCGTCGAGAAGCCCGTCCCGTTCAAAGGGAAAGGTTCGGACACGGCCCGTCTCTTCCGCGCCGCCTATCGCATCTACGCCGACGGGCAGCCGGAGAAATTCGGCAAGCGCGACGTCAACGGTAACCTCCAGCGAGACCCCGACTCCGGCAAGATCTTAGTAGATGGTCAGAAGTGGATCGTCGGCGCCCTCTCCTTCATGCAGGACGAAGCGGCTGAATGGGCGCGGCAATACATCGAGCAGGCGGCAGACGGTGTTCAGATATTCGACGGCTCTCGCGCCACGTTTTGGGAAGCGTTCAAGAACCGGTTCGAACCCATGGACGAGAAGGCCGAGGCTCTCAGCAAGCTGCAAGCTTGTACGCAGGGCAACCGTCGGTTCGCGGAGTTCTTTGCGGAGTTCCAAGCCCTCGCCGGCCGCACGAAGCTCACCCCGGAAGACCTGGCAGCCCGGCTACGGACGAAGTTTAATAAGGACTACCTCGAGCGGATCTCGTACATGGTCAACCCCGCTACCGGTAAAGGCCCCGAGACGTACGACGAGCTCAAGAACGCGGGTTTCGCCGTCGATCGGTCAAAGGACAAGCTCTCGCAAGACCTCCTGGCACAGCAAGGCAAGACGTCCTCGACTCCGGCTAGCTCGTCAGCGCGCGCCTTCCGCGACCCGAACGCGATGGACATCGACGCCGCGAACATTGACGAGCTGTTTAAGGGTCTCACTGGCACGGATCTCAAGCGCCAGTTCGACGCCGTCATGAAGGATCGCTGCAAGGTCTGCGGCTCAAAGTCCCACAAGTCCACGGACCCTGTGCACCGCGACTCGGTCTGCAACCACTGCGGCAAGAAGGGTCACTGGTCCCGCGTCTGTCGCGCTCGCCTCGAGGGCAAGCCGAGAACTGCCCCCGCTACCGCCGCCGTCCGCGCCTCGTCTTCGGATACCTCGTCACAGGACTCCTCGTCTCCGGCCTCCTCGTCTTCTGGCAGCTCGTCTGACGACCAAGCTGCCGCGATCGCCGCCCTCCGTGATCAGCTGGCTCTGATACAAAAGCAGCTCGGGGGTTTTGCTTAAGGGGCCGGAGTGACGCCGCATCGTCGGTCCCCGTTTCGTCAAGCCCGGATTCAACTCCGGCGCCTTCTGTAGAACCACAGGACACTTCCGATACCATCCGCTCATGTACCATATCAGTATTAGACCCCTTTTCGAATCACTATCGTGTACCAATAAAGCTCACCGGGATCAATAAGACTATTCGCACGCCTGCAATGATTGACTCCGGTGCGACTTCGTTGTTTATCCACGAGGATTTCTGTAAGCAACACAAGATCCTCACGGTACCGCTCAAAAGGGAAATCACACTGTACAACATCGACGGAACTAGGAACGAAGCAGGGTCTATCACGCATCGCGCCAGACTCCAGCTGACTGTCGGTTCATACACGTTTAAGGAGGAGTTTCTTGTCACGAACATTGGTCCCGAGAACGTCATCCTCGGACTTCCGTGGCTCAAGAAATGGAATCCGAATATCGACTGGGAAACGGGAGATGTCCAGTTTCAGCTCCGCGGCGGAGCTGAGGACACCCCGGTTTTCGGTATCCACCAGATTGACGCCAATCGCTCCGAACGCCGAGAATGGCTTCGAGCAGGCATTGTTGAGGACTCCAAGGACGAAGTCTGGATTCTCGCCGGCTACACTTACTCGCAAGCGATCGCTGTCGAAGCCAATCGCGAGAAGTACGCCAAGACGTTTGAAGAGCTGGTTCCCAAGGAATACCACCGACACAAGAAGGTGTTCTCTGAAGAGGAATCACACCGCCTTCCGAAGCATCAGCCTTGGGACCACGCGATAGATCTCGTTCCGGACGCCCCGGCCTCGATCAAATCGAAGGTTTATCCCATGTCCCCGATCGAGAATGAAGAACTACAGCGGTTCATCGACGACGCACTCGCCAAGGGCTATATCGTCCCCAGCAAGTCTCCGATCGCTTCCCCTGTCTTCTTCATCAAGAAAAAGGACGGCAAGCTCCGGTTCATTCAAGACTACCGCAAGCTCAACGACATCACTGTGAAGAATCGGTACCCCCTCCCGCTCGCCTCCGACATCATCGGGAAGCTCCAGGGCGCTAAGATCTTCACCAAGTTCGATGTCCGGTGGGGCTACAACAACGTCCGGATTAAGGAAGGTGACGAGTGGAAAGCCGCCTTTGTCACCAACCGCGGCCTCTTCGAGCCCAGAGTCATGTACTTCGGTCTGTGCAACAGCCCTGCCACATTCCAGGCCCTCATGAACCACATCTTCGCCGACCTCATCGCTGAGAGCAAGGTCGCAGTTTACCTCGACGACATTCTCATCTGGTCGAACGATCTCGCTTCGCATCGGAAGATTGTTCACGAAGTCTTGGCACGCCTCGCCAAATACGATCTGTATCTTCGGCCCGAGAAGTGCGAGTTCGAGCGCTCAGAGATCGAGTATCTTGGGCTCCTCATCAGCGAAGGACAAGTCGGCATGGACCCCGGCAAGGTTAAGGCAGTAGCCGAGTGGCCGACCCCGAAGAACCTCAAAGACGTACGAGGCTTTGTCGGGTTCGCCAACTTCTATCGCCGTTTCATCAAAGACTTCTCAAAGATCTGCCGCCCGCTGCATGATCTGACGAAGAAGGATACTCCGTTTAATTGGGGTCCCGCACAGGCAGAAGCCTTCGAGACGCTCAAGCGCGCTTTCACGACTCAGCCCGTGCTCGCCATGTGGAGCATTGATCGGCCGACTCGCGTCGAGACCGATGCTTCTGGCTACGCCACCGGAGGAGTCATAGCCCAACGCAACCCTGAAGATGGTCTCTGGCATCCAATCGCGTATCGCTCGCAGACCATGAGCCCCGCCGAGCGGAACTACGAGATCTGGGATCGCGAGATGCTTGCAATCATCGAAGCTCTCAAGGACTGGCGCCAGTTCCTCGAAGGTCTCCCGGAGCCTTTTGAGATCTGGACCGATCATCAGAATCTCCAGTACTGGAAGACTGCGCAGAATCTCACGCGGAGACAAGCCCGCTGGGCCTCCTACCTCGCCGAGTACGACTTCCGCATCATCCATCGCCCCGGCAAGACGCATCTCCTCGCTGATCCGCTCTCTCGGCCCTCCTCGCTGCATGTCTCCGACGAAGAAGACAATCGCTCGCAGGTAGTACTGAAGCCAGAGCTGTTTAAGATAGCCGCCACGGCAGCCTTCGCAAACCCCTCCCCCCTCGAGAAGCGCATTCGCAACTGCTCCGAAAAGGAGAAGGAAGTCGCAGACGCTCTGCAGATTCTCCGGACCAAGGGGCCCCGCAAGCTGCGCAACGGCGTTCTCGAATGGGAAGAGGACAACGGCCTTCTGTACTACCATGGGAAAGTCTATGTGCCGAACAGTGCCGCGCTGCGCAACGACGTCATCAAGTCTTGCCACGACGCGCCGACTGCCGGACACCCTGGGAAACACACCACCCTTGAGTTGGTCTCTCGGTACTATTGGTGGCCGCGCATCTCCGCCGACGTTAGCCGCTACGTGCTCGGCTGTGATCAATGTCAACGGTACAAGTCCGCCCCACATCCGAAAGCCACCCTACAACCCCACGATGTCCCTTCAGGGCCCTGGGAGCACGTCGGCGTGGATCTCATCACGCAGCTCCCGCGCGACGCCAAGACCAAGAAGGACTCGATCGCGGTCTACGTGGACCACTACTCGGATCAGTGCCACCTTGTGCCGGTCGACTCGACAATCACCGCAGCCGGGATGGGCGACGTCCACTACACCGACATCTTCCGCCTCCACGGCCTCCCACGCAAGATCTTCTCTGATCGAGGACCCCAGTTTGCAGCCCAGTACATGCGAGCGCTGTACAAGCGCCTCGGCATCGCTACCGGCCTCACCACGGCGTATCACCCCGAAGGCAACGGCAAGGTCGAGCGCAAGAACCAGGAAGTCGAGAAATTCCTGCGTCTCTTCGTCTCCCAGCGCCAAGATGACTGGGTCGATTGGCTCCCGATGGCCGAGTTCACCCTGAACTCACACGTGTCCAGTGCTACCGAGCGCACGCCCTTCGAGATTGTTTACGGCTACACACCGGACTTCACGATCCCGGCCGGCAAACACACCAACGTTCCCGCCCTCGACGAGCGCCTAGACCGCATGGCTCACGTCCGCAAAGAGGCCGAAGCTGCCCTGCGCCTAACCAAAGCCCGCATGAAAGAAGAGTACGAGGCCGCGAAGAAACGTGCCCACTCCTTCAAGGTCGGCGATCAAGTTTGGCTCAGCACGAAGGACCTCAGCATCGATCAGCCCTCGCCCAAGCTCGGCCCCCGCCAGCTGGGTCCGTTTAAGGTTCTGGAAAAGATCGGCGATCTGGACTATCGGCTCGAGCTCCCGGGCTGGCTGAAAATCCACCCGGTTTTCCATGTCAACCGCCTCAGCCCGTGGCACGATCAGGGCGTTGAGAAGCCCCTGCCACCCAAACCTGTCAAGGTTGCCGGCGAAGAGGAATACGTCGTCGAGAAAGTCCTCGACAGCCGCATATACCGCCGACAACTGCAGTACAAGGTCCGCTGGAAAGGCTACGGTCAAGCCGGCGACACGTGGGAAAAGGCAGACAACCTCAAACATGCCAAAGCTCTGGTCAACAAATTCCATCGCGAAAATCCGGAAGCGCCCCGCAAACTCGCTGCCACCGCCTTCGAAGCCCTCGCCGCCTCTTTTCGCCCGTTCGTCACCGAAGTCGACGTCTCCCACCTTTCTGCCTCTGATCGCGCTAAGGCCGATCTCGATTGGGAGGAGGGGCGTCACCTCTAACGACCTCGCGAGGACGCTCGGTTTTAGGAGGGGGGTAATGTCACGGATGTGACGGTGTCGCCCTATTTTTCGCCGATTTTTGGCCATTTTCCTCGATTAATCCAACGGGCGAGCAGCCCTCGCGCCGTCTGGAGTCCTAGCCGCCCACACTCAGCGCCTGGCCACTCAGCGCCAGCGCTCTGATGGCGCATCACCCCTAGACGCCAGCGCATCCCGCTGCGCGCTCAGACACTGCCCGGATCACCGGTCTGCCTTGCAACCGGTTCCCCGGATCGCCGAGGAGGCACTGTCATCCCCGATGACTCCCCTCGCCGAGACACGCCGAGCTGATCAGCCTGATGACACAGCCTCGGCCCGACGCAGCCTCGAAACACTGCCAGCTGACACAGCCTCGTGACATAGCCCCCGCACAGCCTCGCCGCACAGCCCGCGTCACAGCCTCGCTGGCTATGCTGAGCACTGCCCATCAGCTTAGGTAATCGTACAGCCTGCCCTGAACTCCTGTAGTATATATAGGTAGCACCTCTCGCTCCTGTCCGTCATCTCGACCTCTTGGTCAATACGGACAGGTAAGCCCCCGCTTGTATAGTAGAATAGTCTGCTAATGTTATCTTGGTCAATACGGACAGCTGAAGAAGTTGTGCGTCGCTGCGTGACTCGCTCCGCCGCGCCTTGTCGTCGACCTCCCCACTTGCCCTCCCTCGTGAAGCGTTGAGCCCTAGCTCCGCGACAGACCTCTTCTTGAGACAGGTACTGAGGGGGGCCCAGGCGACTCAGGAGTGAGGGAGCCGGATTCGAAATCCGGTCCTCGAGACGCTTGCGCGCCTTCATCTCCATGATGAGCCTGGAGGCCTGTTCGAGCGCCCAAAGGCGTTCCTCGAACTCCTCGTTGATGCAATCCTGCTCGGCCTTCGGGACGGGGCGGGTGACGGTGCGACGGTTACGCTCGCGCTGGAGGAGATACTTCTCGCGCTGTTTGGGGCGCTCGATCTCGGCCAGCTTCTCCTTGACCTCCTCGTAGACCTTTTCCTGGGTCTCCTTGCGAAGCGAGATACGCTCGGCAAGTGAGGGGTAGGGGGCGGCGGCGTTGCGGGCAATGATGGTCTTGTTGTAGAACTTCATCTGTGTGATAACATAATCAACCAGCGTCCTTTTACAGGTACGACTTATGGGAAGGAAAAGTGCTCAGAAAATGAGGGTTACCAGCCCTCTCTTGCTGCGGTTCGAATCTTGATGCGCGCGTATTCGTGGGTAGAGTCGTTTACGGCATGCCATTATCTCTCTGCACATGCGCGATGGGGGAGTTTCAGATCTCAGTCGGGTTTCCACACCCGCTGCAAATGGTTTGTCGTGCCTTACGGCTACGATCTCCACGGACTTCCTAGATGCTAGCGTCTTATCGCTTGTCATCCAGTACTGGGGATGCGGCCACCTTGCGGTGTACTCAACACCCCACGCATCGCGTGGCCACTTACGCCTGTGGATCGGCAAGAAGATTCCCATGCTGTATTGCACAGCCCGCCCACGTGGTCGCACTCCTGGCGCCACGTGTCCAACGGTGGGTCTCAACGTGTCAAGCCCCTTGTCAGGTGGCCCAACATATCCCCCAGATCCCAAGTCGTTTAGGTCTCCGGACAGGCCGAGCACAGCATCGCCTATTACAGGTCAATGTGCGCTTCGAACCCGCCAACACAAACATCACTCGCGATAATTCGACGAGTAATGCCCATGCGACCCCCTGGCCGACGACGTACAGCCCCCTTTTACAGGTGGACCTCAGTCGTCAGCCCCACGAATGATAACTACCCCTATTACAGGTGGTAGCCGCGCATCGAAGAAACGAACCTGCGAATGCAAGATTATAAGTGGTAAAAGGTGCCGACGTCGCCGGCAACGACGTCGAGCACGCTGCGCACGACGATCAAGCCCTTAAGGCCGACGTCGACGCGAAGGGGTATAGCATCATCTAAATGTCAAAGTAAACCCCGCTACTTACCTTAGTAGCTTTGGTGGGGTAAGACTTGACTGCGAGAGTGAAGTGTGTGGTAGACGAGGTAGATGATGCTGGGGACTTAAGCCCAGCAGAGCCCGGTATATATACATGAAGGGGAGGACCCCTGGTACTACCCGAGACCCTTGATACTGCCCATCACATGCGCGATGGCGTGATGATGGTGCGATACTTGCCAAGACACTCCGGGCTCGGCGAAGTCTAAAGCCGAGTACCGGATGTGTCCGGAACCTTCTACGCTATTCTAGAATACACTACCCGGACCCTGGGTCCGGCTACCTACTATACCCTTGTACCGGAGCGTCTACATCATAGATAAGATAAAGATAAGATCCTCACATGACTCTGAGTCCTTTCCCAGCACGTGACCAACACGTGACCGCGTTCTGACGCGTGCCTGTCCTAACCCTAGTCCTTAACCCTAACCCCTAGCGCCGACTAGGCGTTTACGAGAATAAAACCGTAGGGAATTAGAAAACTGTGACAGGTCTGCGCTCGGCATGGTTTCGTCTTACCCAATGGCGTCGGCGACCTGCAGAAGGGAGAGCGGTGCGTGCACCATTGTCACTTTTCGAGTGAAATGGGTACTGACTTGGCTGACAGTCAATGTAACATTAACTATGTCATGGCATCCGCGCTCGCCCTACAGGCTTGTGGCATCCCCCTTGTCCTGTCATATGACATTGTCTGTCAATGGCTTCGGAACCGCGAACGCCGATGGATGGCAGACGCCTTCCCCACCCATCTACGCATCGAGCTCCCGGACGGAGAGGTTCGATATGCGATACCCAAGTACCACTTCAACGGGTACAAGCAGGAAGGCCATAACCAGTACTCGTTGAACCTCCGCACGGGGTCCTGTCGTACGGATGGCGAAGAGATCGAGCGCGGGTGGTTCCGACACGAAGGTACAGCCACGAGCACGCGCGAAATGGGGCCCGGATCGCGTCACGACACTTTGGAAGACCATTTCCAGTACTCAAATCACCAGAAGTATGTCGGCATGGGCGAGTCATTTAACTATCATATTGCAATCGGTAAGATAACAATGAACTCCAGGTCTGATGCTTCTGCGCCGCCACAAGAAAGCTCGTCAGGACAAGATCAAATTCAAGAAACTGTTCGACGACTTCTCAGAGGGGCTTGAGGGCGAGCATGTCAAGCAATGGGTGGCCGAGGCAGACGCCTGGGACGCAGATGTCACTCGGCCTGACCCTTACTTTGTCCCGCCTTCAGGTCCGCAATATTCTATGGATACTGTCGAGCAGATTGCTGACTGCCCTCGATAGGTCTTACGGAGACTGACATTCGTCTCCGGCTGGCAGAAGAGGATGATAAGGACGCAGCGCGTGGGAAAATGACTCTACACAATGTCACCCCCGCAAGCATGCTGTGCGAAATGCTCGATATCGAAGAACAACAGTACGTGGCCGCCAGATGCAATTTCAAGCGGCGGATGCTAATGCTCGCCTTGTCAGGCGACGGTTTCGCCTCAAGTACCCCCGAGGCGCCGGTGGCAGTCCCCAGCATAGTGCCGAGGTTCTGGAGAAGCGGGCCGCCCTTCGTCGTCGGCTGAACGCCCTACGGTTGGTACAAGCAGTGTACATGCCTCCGGTCGGCGTTCTACTCGCGAAGTATCAGCTCGAGCGACGTTCAGAGGACACCGGCGCAGTGGCGAACCCCGCACCGCACGGGAGGCAGCGCCGTCTTATCCGAGACGAGTACGATGAGCTTTGCGACCCCGTGGAAGAGCAGCCGTTGTTCTTCCCCTCGGCTTTGTCACCCGAATCGCGCCAAGCCTGCACCGATAACGTCGAAGAGCTGGAGGTCCGCCTGCGTAAAGGTCAGCTGCGCGACGCGCTCGACAAACTACGCATCCAGCTGCACATCAAGGCCAGTCTCGTCACGTTCAAACAGCGGAATATTCGTCACCAGGGCATGCTCACTAGGGCGATGAAGCAGCTAGATAATAACGAAGGGAAAATCAAATTCTTCGCGGAGAAGTACCGTGTCGCGCACGCGGCGAAGCTGTCTCTGAGTGGTCCGGGCGAATGGCAGCGCGAGTGGCGTCCTTTGCTGCTCAAGGATGTACGGTGCATGCGAGAAGCCGAACCTCTCCCCCCTTCAAGTAGTGGCGCAGTGCACGAGCCGTCCGAGGGGAGGCGAACGGTGTCCTGGATTTGGCAGTCGGCCAATCGACTCTCGGAATGGGAGTCTGCGGGTTCTCTGAAAGGCATGGCTGAAGGTGCGACAGTAATGGAACATTATATTGATTAGGAGCTGACCGTCTGTCCCAGTACTTAAAAGTGAATACCTGAGGTCTCGCGCACGTCACCTGCGCTTCGAAGAAGAAGATACGCAACTCGGCAAAGAGAAGCGGCGAGTTCTCGTCTCGCTTGAGCAAGACGCGACTGACTGGGATGCTCAGCGCTTAGCCGCGCGAGACATCTACACAGACGTCACGATCCAGCAGGGAGCTGAGGCATACGCTGCCAGGCAGGCTGCCTACCGTCGTGGACTCAAGTTGAAGTTCCAAAACATGTGGTCGCACGGAGACACGCCTGCCGCGACAGAAGACGAGGGCAAGGAGCACGATGACGGTGACTCCGCCGTATTGATCTCGTACGTCGCGGCAAACGGAGACGACAACGAAGATTCTAACGATGAAGAGGGTTCGGATTGGTCAGACGATGAGTAGATGTAGTGTAGCATGTATAATGTAGTGATAGGTCACGGAATATGTGCGATTATGTCCGTTCAACACTCGGCCTGAGATGCTTGTGGGACTTAGGAAATTCACACTCGGCAGGTCACGTGACCTTAACCTTTTCGTTGTGCTTAGCAACATCCGCGCACACGTCAACCTGCAAGCACCGTCTGCGAGTACAAGCACAAGCACTACTGAACAAGTATCATTTTGTACAATTATTCTGAGGTTTTGGCCCATTTTTAGCGCTTTTAGTGATCCCTTCCTTGGGCAAGATCGAGGGCAGCCTACGGTACGTCGGACGCGCTTACAGACCATATACGAACGTTTGGGAAGCACGGAAGAGCACGCACAATTTTCCTCCATTTTATAACGCATTTCCTTCGTGATGTCGGAATATTTCCGGTCTTTTTCTGGAATTCTGTGTTTGCTGCTCTCTCGAGAACGTGGACACCGTCATCTAGTGCTGGACCTGTGTGAAAACATGACAGTACATGCATATAGGGTATAGATGTCATCCTAATATTTTCCTGAATTTCCGAGTATTATCCAGCTAATTATTGCGAACTATGTAGAGGTTTTATATCGAGCTTGCAGGCGGAACAAATGTTGTTTCAGGTGTGTACACAGCAGTCCAAGGCTGTGATATATTTCGGTCTTTTCCTGAATATATTTTGTCATTTTCAGCGATTTTCCCAGGAATTTCGAAGGTCAGCGGGCGGGAGGCGGGAGGAGGCGCGTGGAAGCGCGGAGCGGAGGGCGGGAGACCCTTACGGCGCCTGTTATGTGTTATTTCGGGCTTATGTTTTGATGGAATAGCGAACGGGGTGCTCAGAGATGGCATCCTCGTGGCCCAGCATTATTTTCGCGTTTTTCCACGATTTTCAGGCCATTTCTGGCCCGCCCCCATGCATATTTTGAATCTCCCGACCGCCCTGGTGCCGTTTTTAGACGTCCCGGACGTGCCGGGAAAGGCCGAAGGCCCGCCCAAGGCCTATCTTGGCCCAACTGCGTTGCAGGCCCAGTTCCTAGTAGGTGATGTATCAGCCCGTGTAGCGGTTTCAGGCGGGTGATAGATCAAACCTGGGCTAAGGCCTCTGTCAGAGGGTTGAAACTTGCGGTACGCCTTGGCTATGATAAATTTGTTCCTGTTACCAAGGGGATTCACCGCGCAAATTGCCACCAGTCGTCTGACGGTTCGTTGGGGCAGGCCCGTTACATTCTGAATGCCTGTTGACTAATGCTTGGTGTGCTATCCACGGGCATACGGATCCTGTGTGCGCAGGCCCACCGATCACATCCTTCATCCAGAGGCTGTGCGTACAGGTGAGTCTTCCGCCAGGTCTCTGACCGGGAGTACGCATACGTCCTCTTACGATCCTTGATGGTAGTTCACACGCTCAGCTCCAATCTGGGAGCGAGGCTGTCAAAAATGCTATCACGTCGTGCTAGACTGTGTTCGAGAAGCAGTGCCACCGCCAGTCCTCCCGCTGACGCTCCGGGCGTCACATTCCCACATAATCCCATCCATCGCATGACTGCTCACCGGCACCCCTTGTCCGAGCTCTGCACCATGGCGGCAACTGCGTACTGTAGCCAAGGTGGGTATCGTGTTCGCCCACGTGCATCCAAATGAGCAATCAACACTACCTTTGGATGCGCACAGCCATTGTATTCTCGGATTATGCATCATCTTCTCTGCCTCAGCCAGGTTGCCATTAATCTGCAAGGGCAGCGGAGCAATGCGATGCGCCCCCGGTGGTGTCGGACAAGCCCTGGAGCTGCCGTCGCGTGCTGATGGCATCTCACGAGCTTATATGTATGCTCGCTACCCCTGCCGTAGAGTGGAATATTCCCACTTTCGCTTCGCCTGCATCCGATGGCAGCAGCCGTGCGAGACGGCGATGGTCTGGTACAAATCTCTGACACGTTCGTGGGCGAAAGCATCCCTGGCTATCCCCAGAACCTTCCCTACTTTGTTGTCGAGATCGTACTTTTCGGTGCGCGCGGCTTTTGCTCAAGGAGTACATTGTATCTCACGTACGCTTGCAGTTGTGTACTTAACCTTGACAGGATTTGCAATCAACCTCTTCCTGTGAGCTGTTCCCCGTCTCAAATGTCGCTGGATACGTACCTTATTAGGTCTGTGTATCATCAGTGATGTTGGTGTGTAGCCACGCTTCATGCTGAATCTGACGTCGAACACCAGGCTGATCCCAACTTGACATGCAGTTCGACTTGTGGTGGGCGGCCTTTTCAACTTATCAGCTGGCCTGCCCGGTGCAATAGCCTCTTTGACTACGAATATCATCACGACAGCATTGATAGCGTGGAAGGCTTGGCACGTAACCTGATACCATTCCTCGCAAGACAACGTCACTGACTAAGCTGGACAGGCAGCACCACAAGAATGTCGCAGTCCATCTCAGGGGCACATATGTGGGGCGGACACGAGTTGAGAAGACTCTCTTATTGTTTATTGAGTCCGGACTTGTCTACGCGTTACTTTGGGTAAGCCTGGGCCTTTTGTGCGAGTCCCTGCGCTGTCTAACTGAACTAGTCTTTCATTGTGGCAGCATACGCGGTTACTCTGACCGAGGACCCCTACGCACCTGTGAATATAATATTGGATGGGATATTACAATACCCGGCGCTACAACTTGTGGTGAGTCGTAGATGTAATGCAGGATCAGTTTGCCAGGCTGATGCGTCCTGCAGAGCATCTACCCGATGGCAACAATCGTGCTCGTGGACTACTCAAACTCGTACTTCCATCGTGCCCTGGTTGCAGAGACTGTGCATTGCCGCGGGCCAGCCAAGGATGACACTGAGATGCCCCAGCTAGAGACCACTATCGATACCTACGACGGCGAATCCCCAGCCGCATCCTCCGTCCTCAGCGGGATTCAATACGTGGCTGGTCACCAGCAAAGCATGCACAACGACAAGCTGATTTTGACTAGTGGGTTTGTAACTCAAACCTTCGTTTAGCCTTCGTCGAACTGTCTCACGCGTTCTGTCCGGGCAATCTAATCTGCGCTTCGTATGAAGGCCCTGAGGGTCAGGACCCGCCGTCTGGTCTATGTGCTCCCTCGCTCTGCCGCAGCAAGGTGCGCCGCCCACTCGATGTCGATCGCTCCTCATACAAGCCCTCGGCCCCCACGACAAGGTTTTGATCGGAAACGGCCGTCATACACCAATACATTGCGGGATACCGTATGACGCGAGGCTTTCGCGTCGAACCCTCAAGGCGCGTACTATGCGGACCTGCAGAGCGCGGCGTTCAGATAAGAAGTGCCATGGCACCATGTCGTCCGCGCATGACAATCGTCACTACATGCCCTACCCAAGGCTGCACTGGTCTGCCGCAACGCGCACTGGCCCTGCTCTCTCTTCTCGCTACCATGTTAGAGTGGGCAGCCGAACGGCGCAGCGCCATGGACCAGCATCCGCTGCAGGACCCCCGCCTCGTTGGCAACTCCGTGCCCCCGTTCTTGCCGCTCTTCGTCGCCAAGGCTGTTTACTTCGGTGCGCCGCGGCCACCACGCACGGCGGTAGTGTCATCTCACAGGTGTTTGCAGTTGTGCACACTGTGATGGGCATTCTGGTGTGGCAGCGTATCTCCTGGTGCGTCTCCAGCCTGTATGCCGTCGCTCTGCCGCCCACAATTCCACGCCCCGCCAGGCATTCCGCAAAGCGTGCCAGAATCCAACTGCTGACCGTATACCTGTGCATTGTCATGTACCTGGTATCTGCCGCACATTTGGGAGCCTGTGCAGTGTGGATTGTCGGCATCATCTGACGGGGTATAGGATCGCCAGAGCTCCTTTACCCCCAGCTGATACTGGCCGTAGTCAACGTACGTTCAGAATATATCCCATGCACTAGCGCAAGGACTTGATGATGGCAAGGACAGATTGCAATTAGTGATGGGTTGGCCATAGGACGAGCTTGGGTATACTGGCCGCAGGATTGACTAGTCCAGGCTGTACTGAGCTCGATCTTCATTGGTGAACTTGGTACGGCGGGAGGTTTCCCAGGATGTCCTTGTCTGACCCACAATTTGCAGTTGCACTACTTCAAGCCCTTATTTCTGGATCGGTCGTTACATCGTACGGCGCGATCGCCTCCTGGGTCACGAAGCTCGTTACAACAGGGCTGCTATGGTGCGTACACCTTCATCACACATGAAACACCGGCACGAAATGATAATGTTCAGGCAACGCTACAAGAACACGACCATTCAAGGCAAACGTTTTAGGTCCGCCAATATCAGGAAGGCTACCTCGCTGGTCCTGGTGTTTGAAACAGGCCTCCTAATGCTACTGTTCTGGGCGAGTCCATCCGTCGTCGCATGGAATGATCTCTCTGACCACTACCGCAGTCTCTCGCTGCACTCTGGTGTCTCTTTGCAGACGCGCCGCCGTCCATACCCGTGTTGTTCGCACTCGCGGACTTCGCTGTGAGCCATGGTTCACGAGCGCACTTTCGATGCTAGGCTGACACTGCACCCCGCAAAGTGTCCAACCGATACTCATGTTGGCCCTCGCCGACACCCCCAGCCTGGCGCCGCCTGACCATGTGTCCGAGGCCCAGGGCACACGCTCCAAGTCGGGCTCCCGTCCCCGCTCGCCGCCCCCGTCCCCAGAAATGCCCCAAGAAATGCAGCTCATCTCGATCGACGACAGGTGCAGGACACCGACCGGCGAGACAGCGTCCCATCCTGAGGATAATGTGGACATGGACGGCATGTCCCTGCGGTCGTACGTCCCTGCAGGGTTCTGCTATGTGTTCAGCCTCAGTCGCAGTAGGAGCACTGACCAGATGAGCTTGTACAGCGCGTTCATGACCGACTCGGGGGAGGAATAACTGGCGGCGGGCATTGTTGTACATATATATGCAGCGCGATGTAAGGTCTACTCTACATCACTCAACCGCAGAGCCCATGACAATTGTACCACACTGTCCAATGCGATGCAGAATTTGGAATCACACGAGCACACCGGACCTCACGCTACCTCGTGTGTGCTGTCCCTCGTCCGCGGCGCATGCCGCAGAAAGAGCCCAGCTCACGAAAACCACCACGCTTGCCAGTGCCGAAGACCCCCGGCGAGTCCGTGATAGACCATGCCGGCGATGCACAGCGCGGGCACGACAGACACATGGATGGCACATCGAGGAAGGCCGTACGATGCACACGGTGTGGCAGCCAACCAGTAACTCGTCTGGGGGTGTGGTTCATCGACACGGGCAGAAACAGCGATTTACGAGCTGCAGGGGTAATATATGTTTGGTTTATTGCTCAAGTCATCCGATATGGTGTAGTGGCTAACATTATCGCCTCTCACGCGATAGCCCGGGGTTCGATTCTCCGTGTCGGAATACTTTTATTACCCTCCCACCCCGTACGTTTTTATTTATTTACGAGAACGGAGACCCGTGCTACGCCCGGGTTGAGAATTGGGATAGAGAGGGGAGGTGATAGAGAACAGAGAACAGCTGGCGCGCCACCCACCGCCAGCCTTCGGCTGGCTGGGTGGGCGGCGCGCCCGTGCGGAGACCCGAGAGGGAGAGGGGGATGGGCGTCTATGGTGGAGCAGAGCCAGCCAATGAGAATACATTTTTGTCTAGACGCCGGGATGTTTTATGTATATTGATCTTTATCTTCATAATCTTGTTTCTCCACCTTTCTTCTGCTTTATGCTCTAATTATTGTAAGGGATACTTGAAGCGACCATTTTCGCTTCGTACCAACAAGTGAAGCCAGCCAAACGCCCGTCTCGCCGGCTGGACGCGCGTCTCAAAGGGCAAGTGCGCGGCGTCTCTCCAAGTCTTGACGAACCCACTCACGCCGGGACGAAGGCAAACTCACCCTCCTAGCAGCTGCGCTGTTGACACAGAGGGTCGCATATCTGCGCTTTTTGCAGACGAACCATGACGCGCTGAGCGTCGTCGCTCGGCTGTGAGGTGCGCAGCTGGAGAATATGTCGCCGTGTGATTGTGCTCACGTACGCTCTCCGCTAGGTGGTTGAGAGACGCGTCATAACGTATCGTATGTGCTACCAGCACGTCCAAGATGAGAGTTGCGTAGCCCGAGGAGTCGGGACAGTGGGTGAGTCATGAGCTTGCCTCAGGAGCTTGCTCGACAGAGCGGGTGCAAACAGTTCAGTGGTGGAGTGACACTCACGTAAAATCACAGGGCGTAGCGCGGTCGTGCAATGCTAAGCCTGCGCTCTCCGAGGGTTTACGGGCGACGTGCGAGCAACCAGAGTGTTCGTAGTGCGGCCAGCGTGACTGAAGCTGTGCGACAAATGCTGATTTGTGCGTCATGGCTCCCGCAGATCTGTCGCGTAGGTGGATGCTGGCGCACAGGCACCACGATCCGAGGCGAGCGGGCGAGGAGTGGCGCATCCAGGCACTGCCGTTTGTTTGTTGCGAGGGCGGCTGGCGTGGCTGGTCGGGCCCGAGGAGCGACCATGGGCGGGAGCGTACACGCCGCGCGCAGGCGTTGGTCGGTCGGCGAGGCGATCGCCCTGGCGTTGTCGGTGGTACGTTGGATCGATCCGGGAGCTGTCCTTCCCGAAGGCGCCAACACGCGGTGCGCCACAGAAGGAGCCGGTGTCGCGCTCGGCCGCGAAGGCCGCAGCAAATCTGGAAGTGCAGCTTCCACTTGTGGCAAGTGGGTCGACTCGCGACGCATCGAGTCCCCTATTCGTCTCCGTCTTCGATACTGAAATCCACTCTCGGTCGCGCCATATAAGCCTGCCACCGCCGACGTCTCTCGCCACAAGCGCACCCTTTTTTCTTCCCCCCACCTACCACCCCGCACGCCCCCCGCCCGTGCTCGCGACCGCCACCGCCAACGCCCCAGCTCGCCTCGCCTCGCCACGCCGCCCTCCACGACCATCCACTCTCGTTACCACACAGGCGACCGCAACCATGAACACGTCCTCGATCGACCTCTCCCGCGCGACCTCGCCCTCTCACCCGTCTTCTCCGCGAAACCTTTCCTTCTCGCCCTCTCCCTCATCTCCACCTATCTTGTCTCTGTCGCCTTCTACCGCCTCTTCTTCAGCCCCCTCGCCTCCATCCCCGGCCCCTGGTATGCTGCCGTCTCCGACCTCTGGATTACCACCCACGTCCTCCGCATGCAGCAGTGCCGCGTCGTACAGGACCTCTTCGACACGTACGGCCCCATCGTCCGCATCGGCCCCAACAAGGTCGCCTTCTGCGACGCCGGCACCATGCGCAGCGTCTACTGTGTTCACAAGTTTGACAAGAGCGCGTACTACAAGAGTCTCCTCACGTGCGTCCCTTCGTCTGGTTTTCGACGCATATATGCTGACGACTGTCCAGGAACAACAACGATCACGCTATGACGACCCTCCCCCATGCAGAACACGCGATACGCAAAAAGACTTACGCTCCTCATTATACCCCCGCGAACCTTGCTCTCTTCCAGCCAGAGCTCAACGATCTTGCCCTCAAGCTTACTGACGTGGGTGCCTTGCTCGCTACGTTGACTCAGCTCTGACGCTTCCTTCAGATACTTTCCATTCGCTCGTCCTCGGTCGACGTCCTCGATCTCTTTCGTCACCTCATGGTCGACGTCATTGCCTGCACCGTCTTTGGCTCTCGCTCCGGTTCCCTCGACAACTGGAACAAGGGCGTCCGTGACCCGCTTAGCATTGCCGTCTACGACTTTCCCAAGCGCGGTATCATGGTGCGTCTCTGTCTGTCCAGTCCCGTGACCGCGTCTGACAATCACATTCGCAGCGGAGCGCAGTGCCTACTTGGGCCTGGAAGCTTGTCTGCAAGGTTCCTAATGCGCGCTTCCGTGAGATGTGCAACTCGGACAACATCATGGCCGAGGTACGTTTTTCGCTACCGGCGTGGCTGCTTCTCATTGTCTTGCTTGCAGTACGTTGGCTCCCGGCTCTATGAGATGCGCGCCAATATGCAAGCGGCGTCACTCTCCACGCCTATTCGCCCCACCTTCCCCGCATCGGTCTCTGCGACGTTCGATCACATGGAGAAGAACGATCTCTCGGCGCTCGGATACCCTAGCGAAGGTACTGTCAATGTCGGCGACGAACACAAGATGCCCCTCATCCAACGCCTTCTCGGAACCAAGATGCCCTCCGACGAGAAGAACCAGAAGGACGTCGTCACCATCGAGCGAGACATTGTGAGCGAAGCCATGGGACACCTGTGAGTTCAGTGCATTCCACCCTTTGTGTATCGCTCACCATGACCCATGTAGCATCGCCGGTGTCGACACTTCGTCGACCTCGCTGTCGTACATGTTCTGGGAGCTCAGTCGTCGCCGCGACGTCATGCAACGCCTCCAGGCCGAGATTGACGAGATCATGCCCGACCCGCGTGTCATTCCCGATGCCACCGTCCTCAACAGGAGCGAGTATCTGAACGCGTTTGTCAAGGAGTGTGAGTATGCTTGTCACCCTTGCCCGGCCGAGATACTTAGGGACCCAATAGCTCTGCGTGTTTACGGTGCTGCGCCGTCACTGCTCGAGCGCGTAGTGCCGTCGCCATCGTCGCCGTCTCGCCCATCGCACCTCACCAAGCCCAGCTCGAAGCCAAACTCGCGCGCCGGTTCTCGGAACACGTCGCCTTCTCGCGCAGCGTCTCCGATCCTGTCGAACCGCGCGTCACGAAGACTTTGACATGATGGGCTACGCCCTCCCTCCCGGCACCATCGTCGCCACGCAAGCCTGGAGCATGCACCGCGACGAGGACGTCTTCCCGAGCGCAGAGACCTTCTTGCCCGAACGCTGGCTCGTCGACCCACACGCGGACCGCGAGGCGAGGAGGAGCGGCTTGCAAGGTTTGTGGACTCCGTTTGTAGCAACGATAAGGTCTAACCATCTGTTCAGGATGCATCTACACCTTGTACCGTTTGGCATTGGGACGCGCCAATGTGGCGGGCAGAACCTCGCACATCTGATGATCCGTATCGTCGTCGCCGTCGTAGTGCGGAACTGCGAGGTGCGCGCGGACGTACGTGAGACGAACGAGCGATCGATGAGTATGCGTGATGCCTTTGTAAGTCCCCTGTTGTGGTTGTTGTTTGGGTCAGAGCGTAGCTGACGGTGGGTTACCAGGTGCTGTTCCCCGCGGCGAAGGAGTGCAAGCTAGCGTTTGTGCCCCGCGCACACTGAAGGGTCTTGTCGTCTGGTTCATCGCTATTCCCCACCTGACTCGTGCGCATCCACGTCGTGTGCGCGCTGTCGTCCATTCGTTGTTTTCGATTCGCTTTTGACTCGCTCTCGTTGGTATCATAGTATGGATTCGCGCTAATGAGGCACCGCGGGCGCGGTGAACATTGTTTGTATCGTCCTCGAGTGTTTTCTTGTCTGGCGTATTCTTGTTTTCGGTCGCTCTATCCTCTTGTTTTTGCGTTGTCTTCTTGTTTTCGGTTGTTTCGTGAGGCCTCTCTGTCATCCGTGGACTCGGAGGGCGTGATGAAAATAAGAATGTTGTATGATATCAGCTCGTTGTTGTATCGTAGACTGCAGAGAGTACGGTGAAAGAACGGCTTGCATGAGCTTGCAGCGGTCGCGTGTTTTTTCACGCGGCTGTGCACTGCAAGCAGCTAGTGCACTGCGAGTTTGCTGAGGATTCTGGTAGTGGCAATACGGGACGCCCTTGCGTACTTCTCACCAGGCTAGCTGACGGTCAACAGGCTCTAAGGCGAGGGTTTTGGCTAAGGGTGTGACTTTGGATATGCTCGAGAGGACAGGAGCAAAAAAAGAAAAGAAAAAAACTTCCTTTGCTAACAAGATTCCGACACGGGGAATCGAACCCCGGGCTATCGCGTGAGAGGCGATAATGTTAGCCACTACACCATATCGGATGACAATTTGATCAACCATGAATATATAATTCGTTTTGGACTGCTCATGAACACACACAGAGGCTTCAGGTGGTAGCTACTAAGTTGCTCACCGCCGCACGCAGTAGCTGTAAGCATGTTACGTGCTTCCCCGCGCGGTGGCAACCCTAGTTCTGCGAGGAAGTGCTGTACCCGGGGCACGGTACCGGAACTTTGACATGGGAGCCAGACTCCACTCGTCGGTCTCTCAGACTACCATGATGCCTCAGGGCTGCAAACCCCGCTCGGATTGCGTTCTATGCGAGCACGCGTAGCACACACACTCATCCGTCTGTCTGAGGGGGGCAGGAGGAAACGCGCTTCGACGAGTCCGACACCACCGGGCCCCGCCATGGCCCCTGGCGTCCCGGTGGCGCAGCGACGGCCGTCCACTCAATCCGCTCAAGGAGGAAAAGATGCAATAATATGCTTACAGCGCCAGTGCCGACGAACGATAGCTACAGGACAGGCGGCGAACGGGCAGTGCCGGAAGGCGAGAGGTGGGTATAGGTGTCTCGAGAGGGTGCGACGACTAAATGGGGGGGGGTGTCTATTCTAGGAGGTGCGACGACGAGGTCGATAGAATATGCGGGATACAGGAGGAGAAACGGTACATGTGTCGGGGCAGGGCGATGTAGGTCGAGGTGGACGAGTCCATGGCGGATATGACATCGGTGCTGACTCGAACAGAACGCGCTGGCCTCAGCTAAGCCTTCGATCCGCTCGGACGGAAGAACGCATCGAGCTCTTCCACAATCTCCTCTCCATGCGTCACCGTGAGGTCGTGCCCGGCATCCTCGAGCGTGACCAGGCTGACGCTCTCGTCGCCGATGAGCGTCTGCACGCGCGCAGCGTAGCGGTACGGCACGACCTGTCCTGCGTGCCCCAGACGAGCAGGACCCTGCCGCTCGTCTGCCCGCCCTTGGCCCGCTTGCGCATCTGGCGCCCGAGCTGCGCAAAGACGGGTGCGAGGGCGCGCACGGGGCCGTCGCGGATGCTGCTCGCGATCGCCGCGTTGTACCCGGGAAGGTGCGCGCTCTGGATGCGCACGAGCTCGGCGAGCGCGTTGTCAATGCGCGAGCCGTTGCCGGCGAGGTGCTGGAGGTACATCCGGAACGGCGCGCTCGCGGCCACGAGTTGCAGGAGCGGCGACGACAGGATGCGCGACGTGCGCGACATGTCGCCGGCCTCGAGGATGCCCGCGGTCGCGACGAGCGCAACGTCGCCCTGCACAAGGTGCGGGAACTGCACCGCAAACGCCGCCGCGATGGCGCCGCCCATCGAGACGCCACAGACATTGGTGTCGTTCCACCCGATGTACTGCAACAGCAGTGCAAGCTGAGTGGTGTAGAGCGCGGCGTCGTAGGTCGTTTGTGGTGCGTCCGAGTAGCCACGGCCATAGAGGTCGTACAGGAGCACGCGGAAACCGCGTTCGGCAAGCCGTGGGGCGACTTCTTTCCAGATAAGCGAAGGAACGCTCAGGCCGTGAATGAGCACAACCTGCGTCAACAGGAGGTCGATGAGAAGACGATGGGCAGTGAAGCAGCCTCCTACGCACCTTAATCCCATCCTCCGGACCCAGGAGCCAGTACCTCGTTCTCCCCAGCGGAAAGCTCACGTATGCTCCTCCTGGGTAGACGTCCTCCGGATAGATATTCCAGCTCCTGAGGTGTTTCGGCAGGCTTGCGAGCGACGGGTTTACAAGCAGGGCATCAGGCGCATGTGGGAACGCGGTGAGAAAGTACAGGGCGATGACAACTGCGGGGAGGGCGAGAAGAGTAAGGGTGATGCACTGGAAGGAGGCCGAGGAGGGCATGGATACAGTGATTATGTTGGGAAGCCTGTGAGAGGCGACATCGATGTGTTCTTGCGCGGTCGTCGTCGTGGGCGATATCATCCACACGTCCGCCCACTCCGGAGCGCGACATGGGCGGCCAAAGAGTGATTGAGATATTACTACTAATTGACCTGACTGTGTCATCCGATATGGTGTAGTGGCTAACATTATCGCCTCTCACGCGATAGCCCGGGGTTCGATTCCCCGTGTCGGAATAGTTTTTGTCTATCATCCCGCGTCGTCTGTTTTGCAGACCTTCTGTTTGGATTGGATCTCATACATGCAGACTGCAGAGACAAATCAAATGGTGGAGTGTTGACGCTTTCCGTCAGTCGGTGAGCCAAGAGCGTAGCGTCTTTAATGCCCCTATGAGCCTGCAGCCACTGAGTGACAGCGTTGATTTGTATGCGTACAGTTCTATCCTTTCAAAGGCTGGGAGCTTTTGACTTTCAATCCCTCGCGTGCACGCTGCTGAACGTGGTACTGGACATCGCGCATAAACTCTGGAGTCATTGTGCTCGAGCTGACCGTAAAGCCCCCTCCCTCCGGACCCGCGACGTTAATTCGACGCTCGTGTCGACCCGATGCGATCTCCTCAGAAGTGCGCTGCACAAAACCTGATGCAGCGGCGACAGCAGGGGGCTCATTTCCTTCTCCCATCTCTTCCTCGCCACGGATAATCCGTTCACGCAGCAAAGCAATGGCAGGGTCTGGCGTGCCGCCCGACCTGCAGAAGGGTTTATGGCGCGCCCAGTCCTGACGAACGAACCTCCGTGAGTGGTACCTTCGAGCAAGCCACCATACATGACACACCTTTCGCTGGCATGCCTTGCTGCAGTATGACGGCTTCCAGTCTTGATGGCATTGCCCGGCGCAGCTCGAGAGAGCCGATCCATGCGTCGCCTCGATACCGCAGCCCGCGGCCGCGCAAAAGTAGCGGTTCGGCATGGCCAGAACGCGCGCGTCGCGTGCCTCGTCCCAACGCTCGAGCTCAGCCTTCCGCCTGTCATACACGCGCCAGAGGTCCTTCAGCACGAGGAAGCGGTCCGGGGAGTGCCCCGGCGGGCACGTCTCTGCGCGGCGAAAGCCGGTCCTCTCGACAACGTCGGCAATACGGAGCACGATGGGCGCGACGAAGCCGAGCGACGCGGCTACGTCCGCGAGCACGGCGCCGCGGTGCACGGCGTCGATGTTCATCGTTCCGCGATCTGGTGTGAAGCCCTCTTCAAAGCACATGTGCGCTGTGATCGCAAAGCCCCGTGCACGACGCGAGCGCGAGAGTTTCAGCGGGTTCGTGTCGTCTGTGAACTGAGTGAGCAGGGCAAGTGCTTGATCATAGTTCTTTGCTGCTCCGCAGCCGGTGCATGTTCTGCAGCATGTCAGAGCAATCACGCAGAGAGGCGGTAGAAAGCCGACCTGAGTATCATGTCCATCATGTCGTCGACGCTGCCCGCTCGCGCCGCAGCCAAGGCTGTGGCCGCATCCTTGGCATTGAGCCGGTTAACAATGGTCTGCAACACTTCTTGCAGTGGGGGCGGGTTGCGGTATGTGACGCATGTTGCCATGTAAAGGTTCACGTAAGGGATAGCTTCAGGCCATTCGACCATCCTGACTATATGCAGTGCAGTCACAAGTCAGGGTCGTGTGCTGGCAGGCCGTGTGAGCTCGTGAAGCAAGTCAAAAACGTACAGATCTTTCACAGAGCTTACAGGGACTTTGCGCAATTGTGACCGTTGTGGTGGTCGTCAAAAAGAAAGCGAGGAAACAGGAGCAAAACGGGAGGCGCCAACCTCGTGGCGCTTGATGCCGACCTACTAGCTAAGTTTTCAATATGAAAACGAAACAAATCTCATATCTTGCCGAGACTACGTGCTCGAACACTCTCCTCTGTCTCCGTCTCTTCACCCGAGTCCTCTCCAATGTCTTCAAGCTGGTTGCTGGCCCTCCAGCGAAAGCCCTCCTCCTGCTCCTCATGGGTACTACAAGCACGCTCATGATATTCTCTCACGATATTCGCTGTAAGCTCTCCCAGGTCATCTACGGTCTTCACTCCACGAGTCCTCTGGATGACGCTCAGGAAGCGTTGCACGTTTTCCAGGTCCGTGTCGCGCATTTCGATGGCCGCTCGCATTGCGGTTTTCGCCCGTTCTGCATAGCTCGCCGCGATTACGACTTTCTTTATACCTTGTACTTTGGGCGTACAAAGGTCCTGGTGCGCAGCCCAGCCCTACAAGTATTGTTAGCAGCAGCTCCGAACGGGCAGTATAGCAGAAAGGTGACATACACTCCATGCACATGCTCGACAACACCAGGCAGGCTTGCGGTCGGGCGGACACGGACCGCCGCATTCGAGCACAAATGGCAAGGCCAATGTCTCCTCAATGCCACACCCCCGCGCCGCGCAGACTCTCGTTCCTGCAGGCCGCGCTGGGCGGTCTCCACTGTGATGCGGCGCCCACGACAGCATGGGGCTCGTTGCGAGCACATCCCTCACGCGCCACAGACCCTCCAGGTCCTCGAAGCGCAGCTCTGCAAGCTCTGCGCCCCGATCCTCAGGAAGTCGCAGTCGCATTCCTTCGACGAACAGAGCGACCTGCAACACCACCCCGCGGGCAGGCCGAGCGCAGCTGCCTCGTTCGCGTACCGCGCCGCAGCGTACAGGGTGTGTGCGACCGCGCCACGCCTAGCTGCGTCGTCGCTGGTGACCACGCTGCTGGGGTCGCCGAGCGTGCCGACCAGCATGCCCGCGAGCATCGCCCGTGCGCGTGCCTGGGTTTGTCGGAAGCGTGCGCCACTGTGCCGGTCGTTCGCTGGTGTCGCACACACGCCGAGCAGGACCTCGATCGCATACTCCGGATCCACATAGGCATCGAGCCCTGTCCAATATCTGGAACAGAGGGGCAACAAGTCAGCGCGAACAAAGAAACATGAAACATGTGGCGCACCTGCTCGCGAGCTCGACACGCACTGCGTCCCCAGCCTCGCGGCGCTCCAGCTTGTCCTCTAGCTCACGAGTGCTCTCCCAATCTCTGTCACGAAGGAGGTCGAGGTATTCGTTGATCCGTGGGGCATCGTATAACGAGTAGGTGCACGGCAGAACGAACTCTGCGCTGCGGTAGAACTGGCTCTGTCGAATGCGTTCGCTTTGCGGGTCGGCCATGACTCGTGGACTCTGTTAAAGAGATTGGACCACCGCGGCGGCAGTATATATACAAGCTAGACCCGGTTGGAATGGCAGTTATTGTTAGAGAGACAACGTGTGGACAATGTTGTTACTCACCTACAAGAGTGGCGCAGTTGATTGGCGACCGTCACCTCTAGCACTGACGGTAAGGCCTTGTGTTGTAGAGAAGCACCGCTAGCACACACGCACTTGCAAGTCAAATCACATACAGAACGTCGTAGAGTACTACAGGAGAGAAAGTAACTTCAGAGATTAGTGCATTTGGTTTCGGTGTATTAGCGAGACGGGTCCATTGATGAATACATCCAAACGAGCGTGGCGTGCAAATGACGATTATCTAGCATGGGGTAACGGTGAAGGGTATACCAAGCAATGTACAACGAACGGCGGAAAAGTGTAATAATGGGACGAGTGACCACCACAAGATGCAGCCCAAGTGGGAACGAAGAAAGAAAATACGAACATAAATATGGAACAATTGTCCGGCGGGAGCGCTTCACTCCGACTTGAAGCGCGTGCCGCCCTCGCCGCCGCGCATGATCGCCTTCATGAACGAGAAGAAGCGGTCGGCGTACTCTTCGGGTGGGACTGGACTTATTTTATGCTGCACAAATCGTCAATTCCACGTCAACCCGAAACCTCAGTGAACTCACTCGGTCAGCTTGGAGGCCCTTCCAGCAGTGCTCCAGCTTCTTGAACGTGTTGTACGGCGTCAGGATGTCGATGATGCCGAGATAGTAGATCGTGTCGAGGTTCTCGTTCGCCTCGTCCGTCGCGCGCAGGCCGCCTTCGTCTTGGTAGAACACGAAGTTCTGCCGCTCCGTGTCAGGCGCGACGTGCTCCGTGTCCAACGCCTGGGGGTCGCTCTCGCGCACGACGCGACGCATCGCAATGGCCTCGGGCGACGACGGGCCCTTACTCTGTCCCATCGTCGGCTTCCGCCGTAACAGCGGCACGTCCGGTGAGAACACCTTGAGCGTGTTCCGCCGCACATTGTCTCGGTTGCCCCGTACCATGTTGTGGATGCCGACGAGCAGGGAGTAGTCCATGACATGCAGCTTCTTGAGCAGCTCTGCATCACGCCGTATCTGCTCAGTGAGTAGTGCACGCTTCTCTGGGCCCAGCTCGAGCGACTTTCCACGGTTAATCCAGTTGAGGTCCTTCAAGACCGCACGAGGATTCTGCGCCGCCTTCTCCTCGGGGTACTCCCGACCAACGGTACTGCCCTTCAGATCGTACGTCTCATGAATATCCTTGTGTGGCGGGAATAGGTTATTCATGATCACGAAATGAATTTTCCGACCATGTGGTAGCTTGACACGATGCAGGCCGTAGAAGCGCGACAACAGTGTATGGGGGTTGGTCTTCACGTGCTCGTGATATTGCTTTAAGATGCGGCGGAGAAACTTGTGCTCGTTGTGATGGATCGTCTTGATGATAAAGCGATAGTCGCGGGAGAAGTAGAAGAACGAACCAGACTTCCCTGGCGAGCCCAGCTCTGACAGAATATACTTCGCGGTCAAGGATAGTAGGTAGTCGGCAGGATCAAGTTGGAAATGGTCTTCGCGAAGCTCACGAAACACCCAAGGTGCATAATCCTTGAACTTGAAATCGTACTTGGTGGACGGTGTAAGTTCGTTACCGATGCTGCGGACGATCAGCAAAGTAATGCGATAGATAGACGGCGAACATACAAATCAAACGAGTACTTGTGCGCAGCCTTGTAGTCCTCATCCGTGAGTGGGCGACGCATCTTCGCCTGACATCGGGATACGGCAACGCGAATACCGGTGAGCATGTTGAACATCAGCACGTAATTGACGTGCCCTTCGCCAATGAGGTTGCCCACTACCGGCTTCTCTTCTGCGCGATTCGAGAGCGCACGCACCAACGATGTCGTTCGCGTTAACTTGTTCGCCCCCTGCTCAGCCCGTAGTTTCTCCTGCTCCGCCTCCTGCGCTGCCTTCCTCTTCGACATCCGCTCCTTTCGAATCTGCTCTGCCTGTTGTTGAATATCCGACGCGAGCTCGCCCAGTTCGTCTGCATTAGCTTCGAGCGTGTCATGGCTGAACTGTTGCCCCAGCGGTGTCGGCGGATGCCGCGAGGACGACGACAGTATGCTCGCAGAGCCCGTTGTGTTTCGACGGGAAGGAACATGATGGGGCGGGTGCAGAAGGCCGTCTTCGGGGCTCGACGGGGCTAGTGATGTGCCGTCAGACTGCGCACGAGCAAGCCGCGGGGAGACAGAGGAGGAGGCGTATTTCTGTGAGATGTCTGTGTCGGCAGACGACCGCCGTCCTATGCTGGGCGGCAGTCTTGGCGAGGCCTTGCGTGGGGATGGCGGTTGTCGAGGGGGCTCCTCAAACGTAATCGGACGGCCATTCGCAGACGGTGTATGTGACTTGGGAGATTCTGGCATGTGTTCCTCATCCATCGGCTCAATCTCGTCGCCGACGCTAGCTGGAGGCGAGGGTGGGGGAGGGCCGACTTTCGACTCTAATGCGTCTTCCGGTAGCGGTGAGTTCGACAGCGGTCGCTTTCCAGGAGCATAGTGGATCTTTTGCGACATGCCGTCAGTGACGACGGTCACTGAATGCTTCACTTCGAGCCGCACCTCTTCCTCGCCAGAGCCGGGGAGGGAAGTGGTAACCGGGGTTCTCGAGGCCGCAGGGGCAGGTATAGAAAGGAAGGAAACGTTGGAAGAGCTCGCCTGACCAAGTCTGCTGGGTTCGCCTAGGCTTTCCGGGGAAGACGAGAGAGGAGCGGAGAGAACAGTGGACATAGATGTAACAAAGATGTGTCGTCGCCTAGAATCACAGTCTGCAGCTTCGACTAGCGCAGAACAGCTGAGACAGAAGAAGTGAAAGTAACAGTGGGCGACTCAGGAAGAGATAAATAATGGATTCTCCTCCTTGCGCATGAGACGGCGTCGTCGTCGGGAAAGAGATGTTCGACGGTGGCCGTTAAGGTAGACGCGGACCAAAATCCGGCGAAACTCTGATCAAACCCCTCGGGCGGTACCCATGGACCCACAAACTAGCCAAGTATGGATTTTATCTGATAAATGTGATAACGGTTCCGGCCGTCCCGCGGAAGCAAGCTCGGTCTTGGCGCCTGATAGTGCACTAGAAATGGTATGCATGCGGGCGAATTTTGCCCAGCATCTGCCTGATTCGGAGTAAAACACGACAATATGCAGACGAACGGCACGTCGTGACTCGTCGAAGACTGCTGTACCTCCTCTGGATTATAACTGACTTGAGCGAGCCCTACTATAAACTCCCCCTGATCCTCGTTGGACACGTCCTCGAGGGAGCGCCCCATCGTTTCTGGCACTAACATCGTGGAGAACACGCCGGTGGTCATAATCAAAGCAAAGATCTCGAGGCTGTCCAGAAAGCTCAGCCCATACCAGGACGCTGGGGCAGAGGAGACGTCAACTCACATATGTTTTACGAAGTGATCCTCGCCCCCAATGTCCTTCAGCCGAGCGAACCCCACCTGTGCAATCACCGCCCCCACCTTGCCAGAGGCGGCAGATATGCCAAACGCCGTGCTCCTGTACCGCGTCGGGAAGGCCTCTCCGGGTGTCACGGAGACCGTTGAGTTTGGCCCAAAATTCGAGAAGAAGTTACACATGCAGTACAGGAACACGAAGAAGCGAGTGCCAGCGATGCTGGCGTTCAGCTTGTCGTACGCGAAACCCATGATGACGAACAGCACGGCCAGTACTGTGAAGCCCATCGCTTGGATCGGTTTGCGCCCCCAGCGGTCGATCGTAAATACGCAGACATATGCACCGGGTATTTGACCCGCGACGGTGAGGATGAGGTTCCCAATACAGATGTTGCGCAAGTTCTCGTACACGGCTGCCGTTCCTGTCAAGTCGGGCGATGGCGTCCCAAACCCAATTGCATCGAGAATGATGGCAGTGTTAAGGCCAAGGCCGTAGAATGATATCTGCGGGATAGTCAGCAGACAACATCCCTGCCGTACAAAGCTACGCACGTCGATGGCAAACCAACTCCAGCAAGTACCAATCATAATCTTCAGGTTCTTCCACTGCGAGAAGTACTGCCTGAAGTCACGGATGGATGCCCGTGGCGCGACGACACGCTGCATGATTGCGTCCGGGTCCACATCGAACGTGCCGTTCTTCAAGATACGATCAACGTCATCTGCCGCTTGCTTCACGTTTCTTTCTATGTCCATCGTGAAGCGCGGAGTCTCCGGGATTGTCAGTCGAAAGTAGAGCGCGACAGCCCCAGGGACGCAGCCAAGGCCTATCACCAAGCGCCACATCGCATCGAGGGTGGCGAGGTTGTTCGGGTCGTCCTGCAACAGAGTATCCTTATATGCGGCGGTAACAATAAGACCGACGAGGCGACTATAATGCGAGTGTCAGCACAGGTGTGGACCTACCAGAGGTGTACGCAGGCGCTTACCGAACGCTTCCCAGCCCTGAGCTGCGCCTACGGCCACGATGAGAGCACCACGGGTCTTGATCGACGCAAACTCTGAAGGGATGATAGTTGATAAAGGATGATCGCCTCCTATTCCAGCCCCCATCTGACGCGCAGTGAGAATAATGGGATGACGAGGAGGTGTACTACTCACGACGCCTCGCCAGAGGATGATGATAGCAATAATGTTCACGGCGTGCGCTTCTCCTGCTACCGCTTGTCCAAATGTCCCAAGTATGATGATCATGAGTTCGACACCGTCTAGAAAACAGGGTCAGTGGGGACATAGGACGCTCAGAAAGACAACTTACACATGCGCTTCCGACCCACGTAGTCGGCCAACCATCCGAAAATGAACTGACCGAAGATGGTGCCGACGGGCGTTGCGACCTTCAAGCCCAGGTCCTGATTCGTGGAGAGCTGTTGGTTCTTGCCGTAGACGTAGCCGATCATAGCAGCCGCTACATTGATCTACGACATGGGTCAAGCCACCGAAAGCGAGATTGCGTCAGAGACTTACAGCAAAGATGTCGTATCTGACCGTTTGAATACCTGAGAGCGTGAACTCAAGAGAACTGCAGGGCGCACTTACGAATCGGTGAAGAACCCTACCCCAGTGACGACCAGGATCTTTACATGGAACCAGCTACGAGATGGTGAGAGCATGGTCCTAGGCCAGCCTGACGGTTATGACAGCAGCTCACGACCAGGGTGCATTTGCGTCGCAAGCGCTCGTGCACGACAGCGGGTTCACCACGCCATTGGCCCCGCCACTGAGGCCCGGACGCCCCTCTTCTGCGATCAACTTCTGAGGAACTGTGTCCTGACTTCCTGTGTGTCCAGAGCAAGTCGTGCGAAGATCATCAAATGGTTGTCGCACGGGTCTCAGACCTATACTGTCACGCTGATGACGGCCGCGTCTGGAGGGTGCTTGCGCGAGAACAGACAGGCACTGTAAGCGAGATGTCTAATCATGGCGCAGACGCTTCGAGCGCAAGCGAACGAGCGTCGTAGGACGGTAAGCCATAACCTGCGTTCACGCTTAAGGAAGGAGGACACACCTGTCAGAACGTGAAGACGGGGTAGGTCACGTTGTTCGTCGCCCGTCTGGGCTGCTGAGCACACGGGGCTTCCGTAATTCCGTATAGATTGTACAGTCCACCTAACGTTACAGCATATATCGAACTTAGGATGTCTTCCTCCACCGCGCTGAAGATGCTTGGGGCGCGTCTAGGCTGGAAGCTCCCCGTGTAGCCCTTGGGCACGATCGGGAACCACTTGCGGAAGACGAGCTGCGGGTCGTACCTAGCCTTTATCTCGGCAAGGCGTTCGTAATGCACGCCGAAGACGTCGCGCACACGTTCGTCGCCGAGGCCAAAGTTGGCATACTAGGCACCGCAACGTGTCAGCAAGGGCCCTGACGGGGAAGAGCAAGAGAGAACACACGCCGCGCGCGACCTCGAGATCCATGCCCGACCGCTTGCTCTCTTCCGTACGGACCGATTTGGCGTGCGCAGACGTCCACTGACGCATCTGCACGAGGTTGTGAGCTTCGGCGACGAGATCAGGTGCTCGAGACGTACCGTCGAGTCAAGCTCAGGATTTGTGTAACGCGTGGCAAACGTGATGTTATAGAATGGGCCACGGTTTGCGAACGAGGTCGCATCGAAGGGCACCTCCATGAGCTTGTCATAGGCATGCAGCTCAATGATGATCGCAGTCCTGCAGCGAGTCCATTAGACGCACAGGCTAGAGACGCACGAAGCAGGTCCGACGTACGGCTTAGCATCAGGGTACTCTTGCACAAGCTTGACATACTCGTTAAAGAGGTTCGTCAGGATGTCTGCGTCGACTTGAGCAAGGGCGGCGCTTTTCATGACCTTCCGTTGGCCGTGCGTCGCCATCGGGTTCTGGACCGCGTTCTGCTGCTCGTACGGGATCTCCTGCGTCATGTCTGCAACGGGCCCAACGTCGTAGAATGCCTTGAAGCGCTTCTTTCCCTCCTCGGCTGGGCCGTTGAAGAAGGGAATCAGCACCACCGCAGGCTGGAAGGCTGGTGGGGGGCAGGCGTAGGCGATGAAGCAGCTCTCATCCACTGAGGATGTTGAGAGCCAGGCGCGAGCTGCATCAATGACAGCAGAGAGTTGCGGGGGCGTGAAGACGACCTGTCAGGCATTAGTTCACGACCCGCTTGAAAACATGCAGCAACCGGCATACCAGACCAGACCAGACGGGGTTCGTCTGCGGGTAGGCTTTGAAAACAAAAGAGGTTACGACTCCAAAGTTCGAACCTGCCCCTAGACGGACATCAAGGCTTAAGGGCAAGGACGACTGAGTGCGTCGCTACTTACCACGTATAGCCCAGAACAAGTCGGGTGCTCTGTCTCGCTGCACGTCAGGATGTCGCCGTTCGCTGTGACAATCTGGGCCTGGACAAGGTTGTCGATTGTGAGACCATACTTAGGTGTCAGCCATCCGTACCCTCCGCCGAGGGTAAGCCCGCCGACGCCTTTCCGTAGAGGTCAATGATCGCGAGTACGCGAGCCCAGAGACGCGACGAACCGGTGTGGTTGACTGTTCCGCCAACGGTCGCCAGCCCATACTTCGCGGCCTCTTTGTCTACAGTCTCCCAGATCGCGCCTCCCCCGACGGTGAGCAGACGCTCATCGACATCAACGGTTACACTGCCGAGGTGACGGAGGTCGATTACAAGGTCTTCCGAGACGAAGCTCCAGAAGTCGAATGTCCGCCACCCTTGATAGCAATCTCGAGACCATTCGAGACAGCGTATTTGATCTGACGCTCTAAGTAAGCAGATGAGAGGATAAGGGGCGACACTCCTCCGTACAGCTTTGGAGACGTCCTCGGGGACTTGGGAAACACGACGACTTTCGCTGGCCTCTGAGCGTTGTCAGCCCAGCGGTGAATTGCTTCGCTGTAAGCTTCGCCATCGTTTGGAGTGACGACTTGGTCTTTGGGGAATACAGAGTAGATATCAGCAACCATGGTATTCGCAAGTCGGAGTCGACACAGAAGAGTGAGTTAGGGGCAAGCTGAGGCGCGTTGCTTGTACCGGCTGGTATATATCACAAGCATGGCGCTGCATCGATTAGCAGCTCTGCAGGACCACGTAAAGGACATTCTCCGGATACCGAGAAGCGTGCGTACACGCAGTTGCGTTCCCGCAAGCCGTGAGATTTGCGCGGCCTCGGCATCAAGTAATGACTAGTCATTTGCAGCGGAGCAAAGTCAAATAACGGCCAATATTGCGTGTCCGCAGTCGAGTCAGTGACCGAGCCCTGGCGATAATGGACAAGAGAACTGCTGCTGGCTGGTCGCGTTCGTTGGGCTGGTGATGGCGAGGGCGATGAGACAGTCCGAGACTCGGAAATAGCTTCAGAAGAGAAAGCAGTCCAATCGCACACGCTAGCTCGCGACGTCGTTTACGGGAACGAATGGATTTGCACAGCGCGGCAGCGGCAGCCAGCGTCGACGCGTCTTCGCGAGGCCGAGTCGGCGTGTCACTCTGCTGACGTCGGCGCGTGACAAGAGAGATGGTCACGCTATACAGTCACTCTCGGCATCGCCCGACCTTCGCCACGCCACCCAAACCTTCGCTTGGACTATATCACGGGCGCTTACTGACTTTCCCCCACAGCCCTCAAAGCCCTCAAGACTAAAAAGCATGAGGTGCGCCTCGACGTCGTCGCCTGCGGCGAGTATCCCGTCCTGATGCTATCGACTATGCAGCGGAAGCAAGCTCTCAGTGTCAAGCGTGCGGGGCTCCGTCCGCGACCTCCTCGCCGCCAGCGCCGAGAAGAAGCGCAACTTCGTCGAGACCATCGAGCTCCAGATTGGTCTCAAGAACTACGACCCTCAGCGTGACAAGCGTTTCTCGGGTACCGTCAAGTAAGTACTCAGTGCTGCTGCCTGTGGCCGCGACGGAGCCTTACCATGGTTCCCCAGGCTTCCTCACGTCCCCCGTCCTCGCATGTCCATCTGCATTCTCGCCGATGCCGCCGACATCGACCGTGCCAAGCAGATCGACCTCGAGTACATGTCCGTTGACGACTTGAAGAAGCTCAACAAGAACAAGAAGCTCGTCAAGAAGCTCGCCAAGAAGTACGATGCTTTCCTTGCTTCCGAGGCTCTCATCAAGCAGATCCCTCGTCTGCTTGGACCCGGTCTCTCCAAGGGTGAGTGACACGCTCCTCGTTCTGCATCACAATGCCGACGGTCCTGCAGCTGGCAAGTTCCCCACCCCCGTCTCCCACAGCGAGGACTTGAACAACAAGATCACTGAGGTCCGCTCGACCATCAAGTTCCAGCTCAAGAAGGTTCTCTGCTTGGGTGTCGCTGTCGGCCACGTCGACATGACTGAGGACCAGGTTCTCGGCAACGTCATGCTGAGTGCGTGTTGCCTTTTGACGATGTGGATTTCATTACTTACCGCTCTCGTCAGGCATCAACTTCCTCGTCTCCCTGCTCAAGAAGAACTGGCAGAACGTCAAGTCTCTGCACATCAAGTCCACCATGGGCAAGCCCATCCGTCTCTTCTAAGCGGTGTCGTTCGCCACGCCAGGTCGTTCATCGGCCTGAGAGGGCTAGTGCTGGGGGATGCGCCTGCGCTACTTGGGGCCGTAATGCACAACATGAAGCCCCGCACGCTTAGACCAACGGCTTCTTAGAGGGCTGGGAGCCGATTGGGAGCTGATGCGGCTTCAGGTATCTGCGCGCTTCGTCTCATACACTTCTGCTTTCTTCTGCACCGTCGTGCAGATGCATGTCGTAGTCTACACACCCTATGGGCAACTTCTGTAACATTAACGCACGCGTGTACGATCATGAGAGAGTCGCTGAAATGCTCGCGTAAAGGAAGGCTCAACAGTGGTCGCTGCCTGAGACTTGTACCCCATCTCGAGGCCGGCGGCGGTGCCGACGATGAAGTCATTTTTCCGAGGCTCGAAATTTGGCCGGCGCTAGCAGATCGATTATTCAAAAGTGCGCTTTCTGCACGTCCACCACCATCTCCCCCTCTTCTACACCGTCACCGACGACGTAGACCAAAAAGACAACATACGATGGCCCCCTCCGCATCCAAGCAGAAGCGTCTCGCTGAGAAGGCCGCGAAACAGGCCGCCAAGGGCAAGGGCGCCACGGACACTTCATCCACGACTGGCACGACCCCGACGGGCTCTGCCCCTGGCTCGTCCACGAACACACCGCTGACAAGCAACTCGGCGGCAGGATCCCAGGAGGACCTCTCCGCGATGGCGAAGCTGCAGATTGCTACGGACAGGTGCGTGTCCCGACATTTGACGGAGGGGGTGGGGCGCTGACTACTCTGCAGGAGCGCAGCAGGTGTCCTCGTTTCCGACCCCAAGGGCCGTGATATCAAGATCGACTCGTACACCCTCTCATTCCACGGACGGCTGCTCATCGAGGGCGCGGAGATCTCGCTCAACTACGGCCAGCGGTATGGTCTGCTCGGCGAAAACGGCTCAGGAAAGTCGACACTCCTGCAATCCCTCGCGGATCGCGACATCCCCATTCCCGAGCACATCGACATCTACCTCGTTCGCGGCGAGGCAGAGCCCTCGGACGTCAACGCGCTCGACTACATCGTCAAGAGCGCGAAGGAGAAGGTCGCCCGCCTCGAAGCGCGTATTGAGGAGCTCTCCGTCGCGGAAGACATTGACGAGGTTCAGCTCGACCAGCTCTACGAGGAGCTCGAGGAGATGGACCCGAGCACGTTCGAGGCCAAGGCAGGCTCCATTCTCCACGGTCTTGGCTTCTCGCAAGAGATGATGCACCGGCCGACGAAAGACATGTCCGGTGGTTGGCGTATGCGTGTCGCGCTCGCGCGCGCGTTGTTCGTCAAGCCGCACCTGCTCCTGCTCGACGAGCCGACCAACCATCTCGATCTCGAGGCGGTCGTCTGGCTGGAAGCGTACCTCTCGATGTACAACCACATCCTCGTCATCACGTCCCACTCGCAGGATTTCATGGACAGCGTATGCACGAACATTATGGATCTGACGATGAAGAAGAAGCTCGTGTACTATGGTGGTAACTACTCGACGTACGTGAGGACGAAGGCGGAGAACGAGGTCAACCAGATGAAGGCGTACCAGAAGCAGCAGGACGAGATTGCGCACATTAAAAAGTGAGTCCCACAGAGGTTATGTCACCGTAGAAAAACTGACCCAATGCTCTCAGGTTCATCGCATCGGCCGGTACATACGCGAACTTGGTGAAGCAGGCAAAGTCGAAGCAGAAGATCATCGACAAGATGGAGGCGGCCGGTCTCGTGGAGAAGGTCGAGACGCCACGGCCGCTGCGCTTCAACTTCGAGGACGTCTCGAAGCTCCCACCGCCTATCCTGGCGTTCAACGATGTCGCGTTCTCGTACTCTGGCAAGCCCGAGGACTACCTATACAAGAATCTATCGTTCGGTATCGAGTAAGTGCCGCTGCCTTCGGTCCACGAATGTTAGCTAAGTATGTTCATTGCAGCATGGACTCGCGTGTGGCCATTGTCGGACAGAACGGTACTGGCAAGTCGACGCTGCTGAACTTGATCACCGGCGATCTGCAGCCATGCGAGGGCACGATCTCGCGGCACGCGAACCTGAAGCTCGCGAAGTACTCGCAGCACTCTGCTGACCAGCTTCCGTACGATATGTCGCCGATCGAGCACTTCCAGAGGTTGTACAGCCAGAAGTACCCCGAGAAAGACGTGCAGGCATGGCGCGCGCAGTTGGGTCGCTTCGGTCTCTCGGGATCCCACCAGACCTCGCCCATCAAACAGCTGTCGGACGGTTTGCGGAACCGTGTCGTTTTCGCACAGCTCGCGATGGAGCACCCGCACATCTTGCTGCTCGACGAGCCGACGAACCACTTGGACATGGCCTCCATCGATGCGCTCGCGCGGGCCATCAAGGAGTACGAGGGTGGTGTCGTGATCGTGTCACACGACTTCCGTCTCATCTCGCAGGTGGCGGAGGAGCTGTGGGAGGTCAAGGACCGCAAGATCAAGAACTTGACGAAGGAGGATATTTCAATCGTGGACTACAAGAAGATGCTGGTGAAGAACTCACAGGCGGCGCTGGAGAAGGCGAAGCTTTTCTCGAAGACAGCGGGCAAGGCGAAGGTGTAAGCAGCTATGGTTTGGACTCGACGCATGCGCACACAGTTGTATCCATGACACACGCACAAAACTCCTCATTTATCGTACCAATCGTCTATGTATCCGATTACGCTGTATCATCGTCTATAGATGTCCGCTGCACTAGTAGATCATCCTCGGAATACCAACTAGTTTATTCTGTTCCCAGAACCCGGTGGTGACCTCAAGCCTCGAGGCGGTCTCGGGTGACCTGGGCGTCTGAGCGAGCATGGTTCACCCCGACCTCCATGTCCTCCCTGAAGCGCAAACGAGAAGAACCCGACGTAGAAACAGCACATGTTAGACGAAACCCCCATGTCCAGATTATTACCGGTAGTAATCTCGACACGCCGTCTGGTCTCGCGCCTGCTCCCGACTCGGACGTCCTGGACCGGCTGAAGTCTCTTCTGGATGTGTCTCTGCTCACTGACCAAGGCGACCTCTCTTCACGCTTCGCAGATATCGCAGACATCCTTCTGAATCGAGTAGTGCTCAGCTTGCGCTCAGCCGGCGCGACGACCGACTTCGAGATTCTTGAGCTCGAGTTCTACCTCTACAAAACCGGGAGTCACGAGGACCCGTTCACGCACGGTGCTGAGGAGCAGCGGGAGAGCGGGAAGTGGTACGCCGTATTCTCCTCGTGTTATCCTTTCCCGTCATTTCATGAGTGCGGGTACAGGTACTTTCATCGGGCGCCGCGACGCGGTAACACTGAGTCTACGTCCGCTGCCCGTTCTGCGACCGCGGCTGGCGGGTATCGGGGCGGGACGCGCAAAGGTCTCGACCTGACATTCGGTGGACCTGTAACTTCTGCAAAACCCTGCGAAGTCACGTCTCGCTACTTCACCAAGCCTGCATCATGTAGCACCACGCCGCCCATCCAGAGCACGACCCGCGGCGGAATACTTTTACGGACACTACGAAATGTCCAGACGTCCAAAGTCTTCTCGGGTCCCAGCATTCTTGTGGACGAGCTTCTCCGGATCAGCGGCGCGTCCAGCATCTCTCAGCTGGTCAAGACCCTGTGGCAGGAAGACACAACTGCGTTCCCGCCTTCCGCCCACTCTGGGGACAGGGTCTTCTCGCTCCGTCTGTGCGCGAAGGTCGTGCCTGGGTCGCTCCCGAAGCCTAAGAAGATCTATCGATCTCCGCGCATAGGTTTGGATCTCTCCAACTCCAACATCCCCTTGCCTGCAGGATCAGATATGCAAGCGACGCTGGCTCACCCGCGGACGCGCTTCCTGTCCAAGAGATATCGGTTCTTCGTCGAGCCGGGGCTGCTCACGGCAAATGGGCGCGGTCACACGCTCCTTGGCGTGCACGACGACCTTCGAGGTCAGGGCCTGGAAGAACATAAGCTGGCTATGCAGCTGGAGAGGATGATGGGGCTGAAGCCGACGACTATGCACAAGTACTTGAATGAATACCGCGCCGGTCGGACGAGCAGCTTGCGACCGTTCGTCGGCGCCCAGGGAAAAGGTGCAGGGTCATCGCCTGTCACGTTCCTCCGGCTGCTCGGATGTCTCGACGCGCTCGGAGAAGACTAAGTCATACAGGAGCTCTTTTAATAGTAAGCGGCTGTGGCCTTTTAAGAGTATGTTGTAAGAGCCTCGACCTACCCGTCGTCATGTACATATATCTTATTGCGATACTGGCGAGAGAACGGTGAGCAGTTACCTGATATCTGAACAATCTGCGTCTGACTCAACGTTCATGCATAGCACAGAATTATGCAACAGGGACATCTGCTCGTGTGTTACCTCTTAGCACGTTTGCAGGGTTCTGCGTGTGATAGCGCGACACATCCATGGACCACTTATTCTAGACCTGACTGCTCGAGCACGCGTCCGGGTTCGCGCAGATCTCTCACGCAGCTGCATCGAGCTCTAGACTCTGCTCCCACCGATCGCAGTAGTGACGTTGTATCTGCGCAAAGGTCTCTCTCGCCCCGGGTGGTCCAGAACTGTCCATTGCAAAGTCCGCCGGAAGTAGACCAGCGCTGTGCCCCTGTCAGCCTCGACCAAAACGACCCCCGTTCCCTCCTCGCCGCTTCTCCTGTCAGCCTCCGATGCCCCTCCTCCTTGCCGTGAGTCTCTTCCGACCGCGACTTGAACCTCCGCTCCCCCTGCTACCACTTCGTGCCGGACACGCAGTGCTCACATACGCCCCAGATGCATCTCTTTTCCAAGTCAAAGACAAGGCGTAGCACACTTCCTCCCACCGAGCCTTCCTGGGACGACTGGAAGAACTGGCAACACCATGAAACTCCGGACAACGCGGCACCTTCCCGATATCCTGAAGCAGCGCGGCCCACGCCGCGCAGCATTCTCCGAAACAATGAAGGCCTGTCGTCGCCAGATCGGGAGAGACAAACCCAATGTCCCGTGCGTCCGTCGGCAACCTTCCTTCTGACCGGGAGAAGTCGTTGCCAAGGGATGGCCGTGACCGTTTCCTCTCTCTGCCAGCGTCGCGTCCCCGCGGCTCGACCGGGAGCAGACAACCCCAACCTAGCGTCGTCCGCAGCCCTGAGCGCGACCTGCTCACGGCCTCCTCGTCCCTCTCACAGCTTGACGCCCGCCCCGAGTGGCTGCTGCCCCGCGCTGCTCGGATGCGGAGGCTGACCGCATTGCACGGGCTTGCGGTGACGGACCGTTCTCGCCCGTCGCGCCGTCGCCATACCTCGAGACCAGTGCGTTCACAAACACCTCGCCACGTCTACGCTCGCAGTCAGCCTCTGCCCCGCGGAGCAGGCACGGTTCGCCCTCGCCTGCAACTCTCGATGCACGACGCTCTGTGCAGCTGGCACAGCCGTTTCCTCAACCTCCGAAACCACAGGTAATCAAGACTCTGAAGCGTATCTTGACGGAGGAGACGAAGACATTCAAGGTGCACGATTATATCGAGGTGGAGGAGCTCATGAGCGGCAGGTTGTGGGACGGCGAGGACGAGCTACCGGTGGACTGCGTGCGGGATAAGGCAGACGAGGACTCAGGCACGATGGGGTATGGAGGAGGGAGAGAAGGGAGAGACGCCTCATGGAACGCGTTAATCGAGAAATTCGCCGTAGAGACGGAAGTAAGTATGCCGTCTTTTCAGTTACAGCGTGCTGACTTGGGACCGCTCTCAGGCGTGTTCGGTTCATATCTTCAGGACTTACCCGACTACGCCATGACGCCGGTTGTCATTGGCGGTTATAGACACCATATCCCTGAAGTCGTACACGCTTGTACCGACGAATTGTACAAGACGGGTACGTAAAGAAAAATCTCCAAGGCCTCGTTGCTGATGAAGTGGGCAGGTATCTACCGACACGACCTCTTTCGCACCTTACCGAACCGTAGTCGCCTGCTCAATCTGGTAGCGTATTTCGACTCCCTCAGCAATATGCTCAGCTCTCCTCTCGGTCTTCGCTGCCGAATTTTCAATCTTCGTCATCATCTTCCAAGGCCCGTCTGTCGCTACACTGCGAATCCTACGCTGAAGTCTGCGCGCTCTTGGTGACTTATCTCACCTCTTTACCAATGCCGCTTATCCACCGCTCCCTGGTTGATGCACTTTGGGCGTGGTGTGTATCGCCGTCCATCATTCGTGCCGAGCAATGCCAACGACGACATGGAGACGATGACGCATCTGAGTCATCGTCCTCAGACTCTGACATTGACGAGGACACACCAAACTACAGCGCTCGAGTTCGCAAGCGGGAGGAAGCGCTGCTCAATCTCCCACCTCTTCGTGTACAAATTGACATCGCCCGTCAAGTGTTGCTCTTACTACCTCGCCGGCACTTCTCCCTCCTACTATGCTTACTCACGTTTTTCGCCACGCTACAAATCTGTCCGGATAACGGCCTCACCCCCGAAGATGTTGGGCGCATATTCGGCGGAGCGATTGTTGGGGGCAGAACTCGCAAGGGTGCGATGACACAAGACCAGGAGGATGACGATGGCCCAGCGGAAGGATCGGAAGGCAAGGTTGGCGAGCAGAAGGACGAGCGAGGCGTGCGAGCGATGCGGGAGAAGGATCAGAAGGGCCAGAAGATCGTGGCGTGGCTCCTCAGGCATTGGGAGCAGATCTCCACCGCGTACGAGACAGGGGACGAGGAGCGGTTCGGGCGACGCCGCAGTCTCGTGACTTCTCCGTCTCGCAGCAGCACGCAGGAAGACACGCAGAGGGTGCGTTCGCAGTCGTGCTCAATAGTCGACTCTAGATCGACACCAACGGGACAGAGCAACTCCAGACAGCCCCGGCGGCAGGCTGCCGTCGATAAGCGAGGGAACCGCCTGTCGATACCTAGACGAGACGAGGACGACCAGAGCCCTCAGCCGGGAATGAAGCACCGTCAAGTCTATATTGATCGTGACGGCGAGAAGAAACGGCGAATGGCGGCGGAGCCGTCGACAGATAGTTCAGAATCGGACGATTATGGTGCTCCTCTGTCGCCACTGGAGTCGAACCGCAGGTTATCCCAGTCCGCTCCTTCCGCGGTCCCTGTACAGGGCCGAGAGGATTTCCGTCACTCGGTCGGGCTTGGACTGCCTTTCGCGTCGCCTACGGCTCCGCGAATAGAACTGCCCGAAGACGCGATGGACAACAAGTTGTTCAACACAACTGCGCCCTTTGGCCTAGCCATCGACGTTGACGACGACGTTAGCATCTATTCAACTGGTGAGGGTAAATCCTCGACACCCGTGATATGGTATTGACCCGTGAGTACAGACAGCACTGAGGAGGTGTACGACATGTACAGCAGCAGCTTACTCCAGGAGCCGCTGCCAAAGCTTGAACAGGAGCTAGATGCGATACTCGCCGACACTCATCCTGTCCCACCGCTGCACTGGTCGAAGCCGCAAGGCGGAGAGGACGTTCACGTGGATGCAACTGCCGCGTCACGGTATGTGCTCGAGCGAGAGAATGCAGAGCTTCGGAAGCGGCTGCAGGAGGCTTTAGGCCAGCGAGACGAAGCTCGCAAGGTGCTGGACGCTATGCGAGGGTTGGTGGGTAGTAGCCAGTGAGGACGCATGTAATGTTGCTTCCAACGCAATTCAACGAGTTTGAATACACGCCACCATGCCCTGCAATCCGTAGTGAAGGTCGTTTCCTCCGAGTGTACACATTTAGTTGAGATCCGATTGCCCTCCATTACTACAAGGATATCGTACACCATTACTATACACAATCCGCCGAGGGTCAAAGCCGTTACTAGATACATGTCCGCGGGGAGATATCACAACATCCTGATGTGCACAGAGCAGTAAAACAAAGATCTGAACGTCGTCAACCGATCCCATCCGCGTGCTATCCAACAGGTTGCCCAACCGCAAACATGACATTTCCGCCCTGTTGTCGAACGATCTGATCCATGATCGCTAGCTCCTCCGCACTAAAGTCGAGAGCAACTTGAGAGTGAATGTGGGGGTCGAACTGGTATCCAACGCCGAGCTCGGGTACGCCAAACGCCATCATATCTGCGGGCGTCGGCTGCGAGTGGGTATGCGACGACGGCTGGCCTGCAGAACTTCCGCCGCCAACGACATCCGCTACCATGTTCATCTGCTGGCTCAAATTGAACGAGTATCCGACGTCGAGGTCCATATCCGTGCCCGGGTGCAAGTTGGGATGCGAAGGGTGTGGGCGGTGCGAGAACGAAATCTGCTCGATAGTCGGACTGGGCAGCGTAGACGATGTGGATGCGAAGAACTCCTTCGGGCCAGTCAGCGCCGGCCAGCCGAGCGTTGACACGGTCGGGCTCCCAGGGAAATAGTGAAGCTCGTTCAATCCGGGTCCGCCGTTTGGAGGAGAGAGAGGGCCAGGCGGCGAGATACCAGAAGTGAACGATGAGGACGAAGACTCGTCCGTAACGCTACCATTGCGCTTTCGGCCGATGCTCGACGCGCTGGAGTTCGCGCGTGCCCGTGCACGCTTGTCAACGTTTTGCAGCTCAAGCTTGAGATTCGCGTCGCCGCTGCGCAGCAAGAGGCGCGGCTTCAAAGTTTCGTCGAAGAAGTTGAGGAGGATCTCACGCGCGCACTCGGCTGTTTCCCACGAGTGACCGATGATAGCGAGGTACTCGAGGCAGGTCTCAACCTGCGAGAGTGAAGATGCGAGCGTGACACGTCCGAGCCGCGGGCCGGAGATCGCCTGGATGGCCGAGAGGACAAACACAGTGCCCGCGGAGAATGTGAACTGCACATGCGTGGTCGAGACGTAGCGGAGGTTGTAATTGTTGTGCCAGATCCCAAGCAGTAGCATCATGTTCTCAGCGGCCCTGTTACAGAGCTGAGGATTCGGATAAGACGATGCAATTAGTACGTCAGATGCGGACGGACCTCTGACTAACAAGCTCACCTTAACATGATCGATATCCACGTTTCCTGGCTTGGTACGTCGATAGAACGGCCTATGTAGAAGGATGAACAGCCACCAAAACATGAGATGCACGGTGAGCCTGTGCGGGAGCGCGGAAGGACGGGTGGCCGCTGTGAGATCAACCTCAGGCGCCAGAGAATCTTTCCAGGCGTTGAGTTCGATACTAAGTGGGAATGTGAGTATGCTATATGTGACGGCCATGCGGATGCGAGACGTACTCGAGCTCACTAACGACCTGCAGATTTGGGTGCCGGAAATCGGTCCCTAGACCGTTCCTGGAGGTATCTCCGTTAGTACAAGTGCGCATACCATCGACCGCGGGACTTACACAAAGTCCATTACCCTACGTCCGATCCGTAAGAGCTCGCACGTCGCCTGAAAAACACTTGCGATATTGCTTTTCTGCGGTGGCAATCCGGATGGTTCCCACACCCATGGCTCGTGATCGAACTCGGAGTCAACGAACGGGACGGGGATGACAGGCTCCTTTGGTGGTGCCATCGCGCAATCGCGGCCGATATACAGCGACCAGCATACGTCCTGTAAGCTCCAATTGAGTCCATATTCCAGGTCGTAAGACGAGTCTCGCGCACCTGGCAAAATGTAGTCCAGTACGCCCAGTTCCGATTGTGCATGTCCGACTCCTTGATACGCCCAGACTTGACGAGCGACGAACAGTCGATCTGTAGACCGACTAGATCACCAACGACGTCAGACTGTGCTCCTGCGCGCGCATTAATTTGGGTGCTCACGAGCTTGCGTCATGCGGCCGGCCATGCCTACGAATGGTAAGCATCGCGCCCTCATAGATGCGGAGATCGCTACATACCGGCATAGAGATAGCCAAGGCTCTGCTCTCCCCGGCTCGAATGGAACGTGCTGAGCAGGCTCAGCGCGCTCACGACAGAGACGTTCGGTGTCAGAGAGTCCTTCTCAAGGTAACTTTTTGCGCGACGCGCATATAGTCTGCGAAACTCGATGTCATGCACACGCGGGTCGTCCGAATACGCCGTCGCGAGCGCGAGGAGCGCGTTGTGGAGCATTGGAGAGTAATGGCTGAGTCTCGGCGGTGGCGCGGATGGTGGCGACGAAAGTGCGCGATGCATGTCGCGGAGGAAGAGACTGGGGATGACTCGGAAGCACCAAGAGGTGCAAAACCGGAACAACAGGTCAAGCAGCCTGAGTATAACGGCTGTAGTCAGACTCAACGACATGAGACAGGTTGAGCTGAAGCGCACCTATCATGCTCCGCGCGCGAGAGTGGTGCTTCTGGTGGAAGGTAGCGATTCCAATCGAATACAGGCGTGGGGGACTCATGGACGATCTGGGTATTACTTTCTGAGGGCCCCGGGCCGTCTGTGTGTCGTTCGGGCGCAAGACGGTAAGCCGACGTCGGGCCATACACCTCGAGATCGCCATTTTGCAACTGCGGGCGCGCGTACGATGATGAAGGGCATGGGAGAATGCATGGCGTTCGTAGGCGAGCGAGGGACGAACCACGCAGGCGTCGGTGGACAGCCCACGTGCGAGCGCGAATGATGAGGGCGTCAACGTGATCACGGCGACGACGGCGACGACGAGTTGTGATGAGCAGTCAAAAGGACGGATGATGCATAGTAATTAGAGGCGCACATGGATCCTAGGATGTGCGGACGTACCACTAGATGCCTTGTGGGCGCAATAAGCTGTTCAATCTCTGAGTCTACGTCCGAGTCACCTCCTGGGTCCAAATCATCTTCGCCATTGGGTATACTGTCGTCGTGCTCTTCAAACTTAGTGATAGGGACGGATGCGGGGAAAGAGACGACGACTGCCTCGTCGCATCCGAGACAGAACCCGATCGCCGTGTCTGGCCACGAGAACCTGAGAGTTCGCCTTCGAGTTCCTTCACGCGAGCCTCGAGGCTCTTGATATGGTTTACGAGACTTTCAAAGTGTTGCTGGGTCCGAGCCTTTTTTGCTGTCTCCCGTCCCCAGGTGCACTGCGCGGGTGGTCAGTTCTCTGGGATGAGCGTGGCATGCATAGACCACCAACCTCGTCCGCCCTTCCAGAGTCGCGGCAAGGCCCACAAACGGGCTGCTGGCCGTCGCACTTGCTCTTGCTATTGGGGGATGAGCACGGTGACTAAGATCAGCGGCAATGCGGGGAAGAGAGAACTAACCGACGGCGGCAGTGGTTACAGGCCTGGCGAGCGTAGGTTCCGCGACCGGAACCCGTCTTTGCGGGCTTCCGCTCTTCCTTCATGGTTACAGGGAGTCGTGAGCGGGGAGGGTCGAGGTCGGTGTAGGAGGCAAGCGTGAGCTCGACGAGCGGGCCTTGCCAGGGGCCCAGAATCGTGTGGTTAGGGTTAGGTACACCCGCGATCGAAAGCGCGACAGCTGACGGAGGCCAATTACAAATCAGCAAAGTGCGGGGAGCCGTCAAGGAACGTCTGGCGCACACGACCTTCCACGACGAGCACCAGCCCTCAGACGTCGCCGACGACCTCGAGAACAACGAAAGCTTGGCAACCCAGCCTGGGATATATACGCGAGGGAGCCTGGCTCTGATGGCGGCTGGCGTCGGCACAGTCCCTGGGTATGTTCACCCATGTATCACCCCAAGTGTGTCAGGAACGACATCGCCCACAGACACCTCACGGCCAGCATACTCCTAATCCACAAGCTGTATATCCGCCCCGATATCGCGGTCATTTCACGCCTTAGCCTCCTCTACTCTCTGCTTGATCAGCGTCGACTTGCGCAGCCTGTAGGAGATTTCCCCATTCAATTGTTCAACTCCGGCCACGCTCGCGAGATACCGCAGAACGCGGTGCAACCTTTGCCAATGCTGGCGGGCCGTAAGAACCGCCCCAGCGGTCCAGAGAGCCGTATACGCGATTCGCTATGACCCAGGTTCTCGACTCCGCACGCGTTGGAGGAAGCGTCATTCTCCACAAGCAAACCCAGGCTAAACACCGCTCGCTCTTGTGGCGAGATGACGAGCATATGGGAAGAGTAATAGGATCGTCCAGGCAGTACCCAGTGAGTACATTTCATCATCGCAAGTTACCTCCTTCCTCCCGGCTTGTATCTTAGTCGCCTGTCTACCTATCTATGAGTTTTACTAGCACAAACGTACACGCACACGAAGTCGAAGATTTAGCCATGCTGTGTATGATGGAGCTGCGCCTGCCTTTCGGCCGAGTCGTCCAGGGAGATATCAAGCTTCACTGGCGTCTGAGGTCGACATCTTGTCTTATCTCATACCGCGTCGCGCACCGCGGACTGCACCCGGGTTTGACGACGTTCCCTTCCAACCATGACCATGTTCAAAAGTGCTGCTGCTCGCCGTCGTCGACGTCGACGCCGCGGATGTCGTGTGCCTCGCGAGCACAAGTGGGGTAGAGGCGCCGGCAGAAAGATTGACCAGCATATATTGCGCGAGCTGCCGCTCACGGCAAAGGGAGTCAGTACAAATTTGCAGAGGCCAGCACTTCGCTTTCCTACCCTCTTCTCCTCCCCCAAACCGCCCTCTCGCAGGCCCCTTCAGCGCGTCGCACGCAGGGAGCGCACCTCCTCTCCAGCGCACGCACGCCGGTGGACGAGTCCCCGTCGCAAGACCTAGACGCCCACTTCGACCATGCCCTCCGCATCCGGCTCAGGCGCGCCCCCGGCGTACGCCTCCAAGCCTTCCAGCGCGTCCTCGCTTGCCGAGAAGCATTCTGAAGTCGACACGGAGAAGAAGGCCCCCGCTGCCGCCAGCGTGAACGTCGCCGAGGAGGACCTGTCCCGGCCCGCCTGGCAGAGGATCGTCGCAGGCGATGCGAAGGAGGGCTATGACACCCAGCGGGCCCTCAATACGAGGCACATCATGATGATTGGTGCGTCTCCCCTTCTGTCAGAGAGCTTTCCTGGCCTAACGTCGCGCTATAGCCATCGGAGGAACGATTCGGAACGGGTATTTTCCTCAGTGCAGGATCGGTACGTCACGCTACGCATAGTCGTGTAAGCGAATCTGCTCATTCAGGAACTCTACGCCAGGCTGTGTCAGTAGCAGGACCTGCGAGTGCACTCCTGTCGTATCTCATTACCGGTATCTTCTGTTACGGGGTTGTCATTACGCTGTACGTGTATGCGGATTTGCTTGTATTTCCGACACTGACACGGTCTATCGACAGCGGAGAGATGGCTTCCTACATTCCCGTTACGGGCACATTCGCTACATTCGCCTCTCGCTTCGTGTCACCTTCGTTAGGTTTCACTCTTGGTAAGTCTTCCTTTACCTTGGAGTGATCTTCTATACTAAATGCTTCACTAGGCTGGAACTACTGGCTTCAATGGGCTCTGTCTATTCGTACGTGGTAGTCGCATACGTCCCTAGAAGTAGACGTTTACATCCGTCCTGCAGCTAGCGAACTGACGGCTGCGGCGGTCATTCTTCAGGTATGTCTTCACGAACAGCTTGTATCCAACCCGACTGAGCGATCCTTTGCAGTACTGGACAACCAAGCTCCAAACCTGGGAATGGGCTATCATTATCATTGTCCCCATTTTTGCGATGCAGCTCATTCACGTCCGTGTCTACGGTACGTACGTGCGTTTCGGTGACTGTATGCGCACTCACCCGGCTATGCAGGCGAGTCCGAGTACTGGTTCGCGCTCATCAAGGTTGTTATGATCATCCTCTTCATCATCGTCGGCCTCATCTACGACTGGGGAGGCGTCATCGGCCACCCGGACCGGCCTCGCCAACTTCAGGAACGGCCAGGCCTTCCATGGCGGCTTCAAGGCGTTTGCGCAGACGTTCGTGTACGCCTTCTACTCATACGGAGGTGTCGAGCTTGTCTCGCTTGCGGCCGGCGAATCGAACCGCCCCCACATTACGATCCCTCGCGCGGTCAAGGCGACCTTCTTCCGCATCATCTTCTTCTACGTCCTGACGATGCTCACCATCGGCCTGTGTATCGCGTGGAACGACCCTACGTTATTGAACGCGTCCAGCAGTAAGTCCGAATATCATCTTCCTCAGTCTGGGTGTTGACCCTTGGCATCAGACTCGGACGTCGCGTCGTCGCCCATCACCGTCGTCTTCGTCCGTGCCGGCTGGGGTGCCGCGGTCCACATCGTGAACGCGGTCCTTCTCACTGCTGTGCTCTCTGCCACCAACTCTTGCTTCTATGCGTCGTCGCGCATGCTGCTGGCGCTCGCGCGGTCAGGACAGGCCCCGCGCGTGTTCGGCTACTGCAACAAGCGTGGGGTGCCGATCCCTGCGAACCTGCTCACGCTCCTCATCGCGTGCCTCACGTTCCTGACGACGATCTGGGGCGACGGTGTCGTCTTCACGTGGTTCATCAACCTCACCGGCATCTCGTCGCTGCTCGTGTGGGGAACAATCGGTGTCATTTCGATGCGGTTCCGGAGCGCGTGGAAGGCGCAGGGCCGGGACATGAGCGACCTGCCGTACCGGCAGCCGCTGTACCCTGTGTTGCGATCCTGGTCGTCGTGCTTTGCGTGCTCATGTTCGCGGCGCAGGGCTATGCGAGCGTGATCGAGCAGCCGTTCAGCGTGCGGAACATCATCGCGACGTACATCGGCCTCGTGCTGTACATCGTCGCGTACATCGGATACGCGCTCTGGGAAAAGTTTGTGTACAAGGTGCCACACCACTTTGTGCCGCTCATGGAGGTCGACCTCGACACGGACGCGGTCTGGCGCCCCGGCGAGGGCAAGCTCGTGCGGGAGCAGGAGGCCGAGGAGGAGCGTCTCCGCGACGAGATCGAGGCGCAGAACCCAGGATGGCGGTACTACTGGCGTCGGGCGACGCGGTACATCGACTTCCTATGATGCTCACGAGTGTCACGACTAGATGCTGTAGCTGTTGTAGTGCGAGAAGAAGGGAAAAGGAACTTTGGTGTATGTTGTGTTAATGCGTATATCTATAGACGAAGCCTGTCTTTTCTGTTTGTATATAGTCTCTAATTGTAAAAGCTGCTCACGGTATCTGTCTACTGTAATCAAGCACATCCCTCCCGATCTTTAGCGTGATGCTGCTGATGTTCACATCACGGTGTGCACCATTTAGCTCGCGTTGGCGTGTCCGCGAAGGCCCCGAGGGGACAGCTGCTCGCCAGTGGCGAGCACACCGCACGGGTGACATCGAGCTCGCTGTAATCCCGCAAGAATCGACCGTAAATACCATCGCGTGGATCAGCTGGCAGCACGTCGTCGCTGCGAAGGCTGTCGTCGCAGCGAACGAGTTGCGACTCGGCCCGTGCGGACATCAGCTCCGCGACGCGTGACTCGTGATGTGACGACACGCGACTCTGCCAGGTGCCCCGCTCTGAGGTCACCCATTGACCACGACCACCGATGACCTCAGAGGGCACACAGCACCTTGTGCTTCCCCCGCCTTCGATTCAGTCAAAGGTCGAACATAAGGACCGCCATGGCTCCCCTCGTCCACCGCCATCGAGCTCAACTCGGAAGCCAGTCATGGCGCTCCTAGCTTTCGTCCTCGCCGCCGTGCTCCTCTTCGCCCCGCACGTCGCCAACTCTGAAGTTCCCGCTCAGGCATTACTTTCTGAGCCCCCTAGGCACAGCACAGGCCTTACCGATGCCGTGCAATGGGACAATTACACCTCTGGGTCGAGGGCCAGAGGATCTTCCTCCAGTGAGTCCCTCGTCGCTTCTCGCGCGCATGCAACTCATTTGCCCAAGCTCGGGCGAGTTCCACACTTTCCGTCTTCCTGTCCCCGACCTTTGGCTCGAATCTTTCAGAAGATGGTCGCTGCGGGGCTAAACGGTGTTAGGTGCGTCCTCACCTTCTCGAGGCCAACCGTCACGCTCATACGCACTTAGCATCTATATTCATTGGGGAATCACGAACCCGGCGCCGGGCGTGCTCGACTTTGAAGACTGGCGCGCGCTGCAGCCCATGTTCAAGGCGGCTGAACAGGCGGGCATCTTTATCGTCCTACGGCCAGGTACGTTGAGCGCAACGCTCCTGTGATGCCTGCATATACCCACATACTCTGGCCCTAGGACCCTACATCAATGCCGAAACCACTGCAGGGGGCCTCGCGCTTTGGTCGACAAGTCTCACCCAGAGCGAACTCCGTACCAATGCCACCGACATTGAAGATTCCTGGATGCCCTACGTGCAGCGCATCATTGAGGAGGTACACCCACAGCACACATGTGTAATATTCGCTGCTCATACTACTTTCTGTGCAGACTAAGCCGAATCAAGTCTCTGCTGGTGGCAGCGTAATTGCGTGCAAGTGGGTTAGTACATTCCCGGTGCTACCTTGAATTCACTTGATTGACGATTTCTGCATGCTCTAGACAACGAATACTCGCAGAACCCCATCGAGCGGGCCGAGTACTTCGCTCAGCTCGAGGCGACGTACAAGAAGAACGGCATCGTTGTACCGCTACGTACAACGACCCAGGCGAGGGCCGCAACTTCATCAACGGCACCGGCGCCGTCGACATCTACGGCCTCGATGCGTACCCGCAAGGCTTCGACTGCAGTCATCCAGAAGCATGGCGGCCCGTTACGACGAACTACCATACTTACCACGAGGAGGTGAACCCCAGCTCCGTCTGGTACATGCCCGAGTTCCAGGGCGGCTCGTTTGACCCGTGGGGCGGCCCTGGCTACGATGCGTGCGAGGTGCTCACTGGACCCGACTTCCAAGACGTGTTCTACAAGCAGAACTGGGCCTCCAACGCCAAAATGATTTCTTACTACATGCTCTATGGGCGCACCTTGGCGTTAATTTTTAGCTATACGTTGACCATTGCATAGCGGCACAAATTGGGGTGGTATCGCCGCACCAGTCGTCTACACGTCATACGACTACGGCAGCGCGCTGCGCGAAGCCGTGCACTCTCACCCAAGTTCGACGAGCTCAAGCGGCAAGGCCTCTTCTTACGCTCTTCCCCGAATTCCGCAGACAGACTGGATCGGCGATTCGAGCACCGGTGTTGCGGTCGCTAGACGAGCAATGCGAGCTTCGCGACGCTACTCCGCAACCCTGACACTGGCGCACAGTTCATCATTGTCAGGCAGGCTGACAGCACCTCTACGTAGGCGCATACATTCATCTTTCGTGTCCGTGTGCTGACTATGAGTCAGGGCGAACATTGCGTTCAACTTGACCGTCCCGAGCTCTGCCGGCACGCTCACCATTCCGCGCACGCTATCGACTGGTATCCAGCTGAACGGCCGTCAGAGCAAGGTCATTCTGACGACTATACATTTGGCAATCCCGCAAACGCAAACAGCTTGTCTATTCAACAGCAGCCGTTCTCTTTGCTGGGACCATCGGTGACGTCGACGTAGTCTTCCTCTATGGAGATACCAACCAAGGCCACGAGTTCTCCCTCTCCTTCGGTGGCGGCAAGCCGACAACGATGGCCATCCACCCCACTTCCAAGACAGGTCTACAAGTCGCCAGCATTCCAAAGAGTCCAAAGAGCCCGCTCGTGCTATGGGCCGACACCAACACCGCCTCGACGTTCTTCGCGCCCGCCGTGCCAACCGGCTCTGCGAAGTTCACGAACTTCTGGCAGTTCGGCACGAACAACACTGTCCTTGTCGGCGGGCCACAGCTTGTGCGCAACGCGACGATCACCGGCTGAACTCGCGCTGCGCAAGGTGACCTCAACGCGAGTGTTCCGCTAACGCTGGTCGTCCCTGCAGCGGTCTCTAGCGTGAGCTGGAACGGCGCCAATGTCCTGTCCATGCGCTTCCGGGTGTCGCAACGTTCGCCGGCGCGAAGCTGCTCGCGGGCGAGCTCAAGTACATGCTCGACAAGTCCAGTGTCAAGGTTCCAACGCTCACTGACTGGAAATTCAAGGACAGCCTGCCCGAGATTCAGGCAGGCTTCGACGACTCAGCCTGGACGACGGCCGACCACACGACCACAAACATTACTGCAAAGCCTCTTTGGCGACGGACGAGTGCTCTACGGTGGTGTTCCTTTCCCTCAGACAGTGTGCA